>JACXGI010007462.1:6065-31842 GCA_016801175.1 Esox masquinongy
GAAAAACAGCCCCAAAGCATGATGCTGCCACCACCATGCTTCACTGTGGGTATGGTGTTCTTTGGGTGATGTGCAGTGTTGTTTTTGCGCCAAACATACCTTTTGGAATTATGGCCAAAAAGTTCAACCTTGGTTTCATCAGACCATAACACATTTTCCCACGTGCTTTTGGGGGACTTGATGTTTGTTTTTGCAAACCGGGCTTGGATGTTTTTCTTTGTAAGGAAAAGCTTCCGTCTTGCCACCCTACACCATAGCCCATTCATATGAAGAATACGGTAATTTGTTGTCACATGTAGCACACAGCCAGTACTTGCCAAAAATTCCTGCAGTTCCTTTAATGTTGCTGTAGGCCTCTTGGAAGCCTCCCTGACCAGTTTTCTTCTCGTCTTTTCATCAATTTTGGAGGGATGTCCAGTTCTTGGTAATGTCTCTGTTGTGCCATATTTTCTCCACTTGATGATGACTGTCTTCACTGTGTTCCATGGTATATCTAATGCTTTGGAAATTCTTTTATACCCTTCTCCTGACTGATATCATGAGATCCCTCTGATGCTTTGGAAGCTCTCTGTGGACCATGGCTTTTGCTCTGAGATACAACTAAGAAAATGTCAGGAAAATCCTATTAGAACAGCTGAACTTTATTTGTGATTAATCAGAGTCACTTTAAATGATGGCAGGTGTGTTATGACTTCTATTTAACATGAGTTTGAATGTGATTGGTTAATTCTGAACACAGCCACATCCCCAGTTATAAGAGGGTGTGCACACTTATGCAACCAGGTTATTGTTAGGTTTTTATTTTTCATTTTTCCCCCTCGAAGATTTCAGTTTGTTATTCGATTGAATTGTTCACATTATAGGTCACATTAAAAGTGAAAAAAAGTCTGACATGATTTATCTTTGTCTCATTCTTTTACATCATAAAAACCTGGCATTTTAACAGGGGTGTGTAGACTTTTTATATTCACTGTATGTACATTACCAGTGGAATGTGTAGATGTGCAATGTTGGCAAATGCAGTACAAATGGCAATACTAAATGTGCAATTAAGGCAAATAGAGGAGGGCAAAAAGTTCACAAGTATTAGATATAGTGTATGTTACAAGTGGGATAACAGTTGTTGGGGTACAAATGGCAATCTCTAAATGGCATTCTAGATGTGTAAACGAGGCAAATGAAGGAGTACTGTAGTAGGGTAGCATGAGCAACCATGATGCAGAGATAGCAGCACTAAGGTCCTCAAGGTAGACATGTATGTAACAACTGTACAGATGCAAGCACAATGGCAATTCTAAATGTGCAAAATGTAAATGTGCAAAGAGGCATATTGAATGTACAAGGTGCATGTGCAACTGAAATGCAGGGATAGCAGCAGTGAGGTCTTATTGTCTTATTACAAAGATAAATGTTGACCAGATAACAATATTCTCTTATTACAAACAAATCTTGCCATGATAAAAACCTTAACTTAGTAAAAAAGTAAATGTTGACTAGTTAAAAAGCCAGGAAACATGGGACAGTACTATAATCTCTCTGCATGATTTAGAAAGTTGTAGATTGTCAAGCCCACGGCTGACCACTGCAAGGCTGTATTCAGAAAGACACCATATTCCCTTTATATTGCACTACTTTTGACCAGAGACATTAGTGTTCTGCTCAGAGGAAGTGTACTATATATCAATTATTGTGCCATTTGGGAGGCACACCAAGAAAATACAGCTTGTCATGGTGGTAAGAGGTTTACTAGCTTCAAAGCCATGGAGCAGAAACTGGTTTCTAAAAGTATCTTCTTCAGCAGGGTGGGAGGATTTATTCACTGCTGTCTGTCCTGCTGTCCTTCTGTCCTGGGCTTATTCACAATACTAAATGTATGTTTTATGTTGAATAAGCCCTGGAGAGAAGGTTGTCTGTCTGTCTGTCTGTCAGGGGGATGGTCAGTAATTAAGCCAGATTGTATCACAGAATCACTCCCAGCCCAAGAGGTACAAGGGTGAACAAAGCAGTGATTGTCCCATGAAATGAAGCATGTGATGGGATCTGAACAATCGGCCAATAGGCTCATTTCTAACATTGATTAAACAGCCCTGTCCTTCATTATTAAACAGAATTTCTGTGAAAGAAGAAATTAATCATATCATAACATGGTTGTCAGATAAAAATGTTATCTCCATAACTTTTCAGGAAACGATTTAGACATTTGAATATGTTTTCTTGGTTTTAAAGAGGTTATTGCTTCCGAGTACTCTGGTGAGTTACCGCTTTCAATGCATTTAAAACTTTTCCAAACCAACGTTATAAGGATATTATCAGTTTGTACTGATGATCAACTTCCAATGGTCCAGCGGGAGTGAAATGGCTGATATTTGTAAAGCTTCGTACTGATTTGCACTGCAATAGTTCCCACAACAATGTCTAAAAAAGCTTTCCCAGGAGAAGCGAAGCCAAAAAGGATCAGCACTCTTCATGTAAACAGGCAGAGAGATAGAATACCCTGGGGCTCTGAGCTAGGGCCAAATTATCTGCCTCCATCTTATCTGAATTTGCGTCTCAAATAGCTCCCTATTCCAGAAATCAGCGCACTAGATAGGTTCCATTTTGGGAAGCACACTGCACATCGTACGGAAGCTAAATAATACAATGGTCATCACGTCATTACATTAATGACCACTGAGTGCTCAGCGATAGGCCATTAAACAGTAGGTATCTGTATAATGTCCTGTACGTAATGTAGATTTCCAAGGTGGTTATATAACTGTCACACGGCCATGGATAAAAACAATGTAGGAAAAATAAAACTAACAACAAATGCATTCAATCATGCATTAATGATGGTATTATCTTAAGGCTTGACTGGATCGGATAGTAGTTGGACTTCATTATTCTTGTTTGATGGTGATAGGTGACTTCTGATATAATGCAGTGCACATGCTCTAAAATTATCCTCTCATAGAGGGATTTTGGGAAAACAGGGTGAGGTGGGGAGAAAGAAAGGTTTGAAAGAGGCACACAAGGGATGAAAGAATGGAGAGAGGAAGAAAGAGAGAGGTTGTGTGGAGAGAACAGAGATAGAAGAGTAGCAGGCAAGAAAGGAATGGGTAGCTAGAGATAGAGAGTGGGACAGGGAGAGAGGGACAGATGAATGGGTAGATAGAGGTAGATAGAGGGACAGATGAATGGGTAGATAGAGGTAGATAGAGGGACAGATGAATGGGTAGATAGAGGTAGATAGAGGGACATATGAATGGGTAGATAGAGGTTGATAGAGGTAGATAGAGGGACAGATGAATGGGTAGATAGAGGTAGAGAGAGGGACAGATGAATGGGTAGATAGAGGTAGATAGAGGGACATATGAATGGGTAGATAGAGGTTGATAGAGGTAGATAGAGGGACAGATGAATGGGTAGATAGAGGTAGAGAGAGGGGCAGAGGAATGGGTAAATAGAGGGACAGATGAATGGGTAGATAGAGGTAGAGAGAGGGACAGAGGAATGGGTAGATAGAGGAAGGTAATTATGTGTAAATGCATGGTTGGGACGTCATGCCCCTCTGTCTTCCTATTGATCCTGTCACCTGGACCAGCTCATCTGGACTTCCTGAATCATCCTGGCATTTCAGGACACAGACTGAGCAGGGCAGTAATGTAACGGGCCAGCAGAGAGACCCTGGGGCCTAGTTGTCCTGCCAGAGAGACCCTGGGGCCTAGTTGTCCTGCCAGAGAGACCCTGGGGCCTAGTTGTCCTGCCAGAGAGACCCTGGGGTCTAGTTGTCCTGCCAGAGAGCTCTCTTTTTAATGAGACACAGAAGAAAAAGAGAGGGAGAGAGTGAAAGCAAGAGTGTGAGAGACAGAGTGTGATGTGTGAGAGAGAAGTTGGAAAAGAGGGATTGCAAGAAAGAAAGAAAGAAAGAAAGAGAAAAAAAGAGTCCTGAGGACATGCTGTCAGTGTGATCTCTCAATTAAATAAGGCTGTTTGCTTCCAGCATTAGATGACGACAGGACGCCACTCAAATATTATATCAGTCTGAAACATACTTCATAATCTACCTGAATCCTATGCTGAGATACGATAAACTCCACCTGTGCTCTACCTGAGTCTGTCTCCTAGAGGTTTGGCTAGAAGTAAGGCTACAGTGTCAGCATTCCAAAATGGTTGAGTAAGTAGATGTGGAGGGTTTGGAAAGACATTATGATCTTATATACCTACCATTAGATACCATGTTGAGAGCTACTTCAGTTGCATAGCTCACTACTCTATTTCACTTTAGACAAGCAGATAAATAACACAAAATGCACAACTGAATCGCATCCCAAACTGTAGCCTATTTCCAGTCAAGTTCACTACTTTCGAACCGCTCCCACGCACTATGAAGATAACACGGTGTGATTTGGGATTCAGGAGAGCAGTGGGAGGCGAGGAGCTGAGAACAATCTGGGCTGAGGATGTTGAACATGGTTGGACAAGCCAAAGATAATCCCCTCAAAACTTAACGAGAGCAACTGCATTATAGCACAGCGTCTCGCGTAACGGAAGGACCAAGTGCTGTCCACTTCTGGCAGCTACTTCAAACTGCAGTTTCAAAACAAGATACGGTATTATGTAAGCAGGTAATGTATGGTCCTTTTGTTAGATTTTTAAGTGCTGTCAATTATCAGGTACAGAAGTTACATCGCCTGGTGTGAGCATCAATGTGAAGTGTGTTGTATGAGAAGGCTGGCAAATGACAATGTTTCCCAAAGCCAATTGACCTGGTATGAACAAGGGTTAAAAAAAAACATAATTGACAACGAAACAAATTAAAGGTGCTTATCTGGTACTGGGTCGGACCCCTTTACCGGCAGAACAGACAGAATTCTTTGGGACATGGATTCTACAAGGGGCCTGAAAGATTCATGAGATGGCGCAATGCAGAGGCTGCTGATTGGACCATGCTACAATGATTATATGAACAGCTTGTTTGGTTTCTTTACAAAGCGTGACTGGTCACTGCCGCGCAGAGGAACTGCGAAATGGCAGCCAGGAGTTTGATGTTTGCCGGTAAATACGTTCCCCTTCCAGTGCAAAGGTGCTGCCAGGGACTTCCTGGTTGAGTGAGCAGTGTGAAAGAAGCAGGTCGACTTGCTTCAAAGGACGCGTGACTTCGACATTTCTTTCATTTTTTCCTGATAGTATTTGATTTGACCAAATATAATGGCAATCAAAGTTTTTTGCACCAATTATTGTGAAAGATGTCTTCTTTGATCACTCTTTTGATTATGGTATAGAAATGATGGAGAATATGTTCAGTCTGCCATAATGGGTGTTGTAAGAGTTTTGGCTAATCTGGAAACAGTGAAATAAACTATTACAGATCACCTTTAACACTTACACTCATTTTGAAAAACGTGTCAAACATTGTTTGGTCTTGGACTAACTGTGTTTGTGTGTGTGTGTGTGTGTGTGTGTGTGTGTGTGTGTGCGTGAGTGTCTGAAGGAGTCAATCTCTATATAGATTATTTACAGTGCCTTAATTCCTTTCGTTTTACCTCTAGGGTTTTGGAAAATAAATTTCAACTGGCAGTCTAAATACTGTCTAAATATTCTGGCAAATTTGAAATATCCTTCAGTTAACACCCTAAAAGTTCAAATAACAGAGTCTAATCTGTCTACAATAACGAGCCCATTTTTTAATCTTAATGTCAATATGCATGTAATCTCTTCACGCAGTCTATTGGCTGATTGAGAGAAGGAAAGGTAGCTTAAGTCTCCTGTGTTCTGATTATCTATTGCAGTAGTTCATTAAACCTCTCCTCATGGACCCACAGCCTTTCTGTGTATTTTATCTCTGCCAGAGCTAGCACATCTAGTTCACACAATGCATTGTCGCTGTGCAACATAAAAAAAGACTTTCTTTCCCCTTGGAATATCAGTGAGAGAATGCCATCCAAACATTTAAGTCATTTGGCAGACGCTCTTACCCAGAGCAGCTTAGAATAGTTAACGCATCCTCTTTCAAACTGGACACCTTAGGAATCGGACCAACAACCCTGAGGTTACAAGTGCTATCCTGTTACCAAGCCAGTTGCAGAATGTGCCTTTACATTTGGTTCAATTCAGTGGTCTCGGTGCGGGAAAGGGTGAACAGCCAAACTACTAAAGCCCCATTAGAACCCTAATCTTAACCCGAACTACTAAAACCCCATTAAAACCCTAACCTTAACTCTAATCCTAACTACTAAAGCCCCATTAGAACCCTAATCTTAACCCGAACTACTAAAACCCCATTAGAACCCTAACCTTAACTCTAATCCTAACTACAAAAGCCCCATTAGAACCATAACCTTAACCCTAACTACTAAAGCCCCATTAGAACCCTAACCTTAACCCTAACAACCAAAGCCCCATTACAACCCTAACCTTAACCCTAACTACTAAAGCTCCATTACAACCCTAACCTTAACTCTAACTACTAAAACCCCATTAGAACACTAACCTTAACTCTAACTACTAAAGCCCCATTAGAACCCTAACCTTAACCCTAACAACTAAAGCCCCATTTCAACCCTAACCTTAACCCTAACTACTAAAGCTCCATTAGAACCCTAACCTTAACTCTAAGTACTAAAGCCCCATTAGAACTCTAACCTTAACTCTAACTACTAAAGCCCCATTAGAACCCTAACCTTAAGCCCAAGTCTAAAAAAAAACATTTTATGAAAGCGAGGACCAGAAAATGTCCTCACTAGTGGGGACAACTGGAACTCACTAGTATAGTAGTACATGCACGCACGCAGAAACACACAAACACACACACACACACACGCACACACACACGCACGCATGCGCTCACACGCAGGAACACACATGCAGAAATACACACGGTTCTGCTGTTAGTCGAGTCATCATGCATGGCTCCTGGCATAGTACATCATCAGTCCTGTCAGATGTCAAGACATGTGTTTGTGTGTGTTGCGTGTGTGTGTGTGTGTGCGTGTGTGTGTGTTGCGTGTGTGTCCAGCTGTAGGGCTAAACACAACACATCGTACACCATGGGCAAGTAGCGTCCTGGTCTGGCGTGTCTCCATGGAGACTGTGACAGTAGATGGAGTTGTTTTAACCTCCTCTGCCTGGAGACACGCATTGAAATGAATCATCCTGAGGAGGGCCTCATGGATCGTGTGTGTGTGTGTGTGTGTGTGTGTGTGTGTGTGTGTGTGTGTGTGTGTGTGTGTGTGTGTGTGTGTGTGTGTGTGTGTGTGTGTGTGTGTGTGTGTGTGTGTGTGTGTGTGTGTGTGTGTGCGCACATGTGACTCAACTGCGGGTCTCTTCAAACTATTGGGCTACTCTCTTGGACACCTCCCAAACACTGGGATGAAATGTTCACATTTAATCCATTTTGAAAGTAATTTCCTTATTTCCATACATCAAGGGAAAGTGTATGACCACAAGCTCCAGCGAATCTATAGGTCAAATATGGAAGTTGACCTCAATTAACCCTTAGTTTTACAAGGTGGCAAAAGGTCATTGGAATGTGGTAAAGAATCCACCTCTTCCCCGTCTGCTGTGTACATAGCCTGTGGTACAACTCACTCTTTCTGCCTGGTTGCCTGTCTGCCTGTCTGCCTGCCTGCCTGCCTGTCTGTCTGTCTGTCTGTCTGCCTGGTTGCCTGTCTGCCTGCCTGCCTGCCTGCCTGCCTGCCTGTCTGCCTGCCTGTCTGTCTGTCTGTCTGTCTGTCTGCCTGTCTGCCTGCCTGTCTGTCTGTCTGCCTGCCTGCCTGCCTGTCTGCCTGCCTGTCTGAGCATGTGTGAGTATATAAGTGTGTGTATATGTTTGTTCATTCCACATCCCCATAGCTCTCCACCTGCCAACACTGATATCTCTCAACAAAAAACACAATCAGTCCTGCCCCTTTCTGTGTGTGTGTGTGTGCATTCATGATAATAACCCTGAAATAAAATAACTGCCTATTCTCCTTTCATCAAGGTGAATACAGAATATACTGTATATGTCTGAATGACACTACACCCTATGGACTCTGACACAATAATGTACACTATATAGGGTCTGCTTTGGGATACAACCATTCCAGTAATGGTCCTTCAACCCAAATCAATGGGCAGTGAAGGTAAGACAGAGAGAGAGTGACATAGAGAGACAGTGTATAGAGAGAGACAGTGACAAAGAGAAAGTGACATAGAGAGTCAGTGACATAGAAAAAGTGACATAGAGAGGGACAGTACATAGAGAGAGACAATGACATACAGAGAGACAGTGACATAGAGACAATGACAGTACATAGAGAGAGCCAGTGATACAGTGAGGGAAAAAAGTATTTGATCCCCTGCTGATTTTGTACGTTTGCCCACTGACAAAGAAATTATCAGTCTATAATTTTAATGGTAGGTTTATTTGAACAGTGAGAGACAGAATAACAACAAAAAAATCCAGAAAAACGCATGTCAAAAATGTTATAAATTGATTTGCATTTTAATGAGTGAAATAAGTATTCAAATCCTCTGCAAAACATGACTTAATACTTGGTGGCAAAACCCTTGTTGGCAATCACAGAGGTCAGACGTTTCTTGTAGTTGGCCACCAGGGTTGCACACATCTCAGGAGGGATTTTGTCCCACTCCTCTTTGCAGATCTTCTCCAAGTCATTAAGGTTTTGAGGCTGACGTTTGGCAACTGGAACCTTCAGCTCCCTCCACAGATGTTCTATGGGATTAAGGTCTGGAAACTGGCTAGGCCACTCCAGGACCTTTATGTGCTTCTTTTTGAGCCACTCCTTTGTTGCCTTGGCTGTGTGTTTTGCGTCATTGTCATGCTGGAATACCCATCCACGACCCATTTTCAATGCCCTGGCTGAAGGAAGGAGGTTCTCACCCAAGATTTGACGGTACATGGCCCCGTCCATTGTCCCTTTGATGCGGTTTGTCCTGTCCCCTTAGCAGAAAAACACCCCCAAAGCATAACGTTTCCACCTCCATGTTTGATGGTGGGGATGGTGTTCTTGGGGTCATAGGCAGCATTCCTCCTCCTCCAAACACGGCGAGTTGAGTTGATGCCAAAGAGCTCGATTTTGGTCTCATCTGATCACAACACTTTCACCCAGTTCTCCTCTGAATCATTCAGATGTCCATTGGCAAACTTCAGACGGGCCTGTACATGTGCTTTCTTGAGCAGGGGGACCTTGCGGGCGCTGCAGGATTTCAGTCCTTCACGGCGTAGTGTGTTACCAATTGTTTTCTTGGTGACTGTGGTCCCAGCTGCCTTGAGATCATTGACAAGTTCCTCCCATGTAGTTCTGGGCTGATTCCTCACGTTCTCATAATCATTGAAACTCCACGAGGTGAGATCTTGCATGGAGTCCCAGACCGAGGGAGATTGACAGTTCTTTTGTGTTTCTTCCATTTGCGAATAATCGCACCAACTGTTGTCACCTTCTCACCAAGCTGCTTGGCGATGGTCTTGTAGCCCATTCCAGCTTTGTGTAGGTCTTCAATCTTGTCCCTGACATCCTTGGACAGCTCTTTGGTCTTGGCCATGGTGGAGAGTTTGGAATCTGATTGATTGATTGCTTCTGTGGACAGGTGTCTTTTATACAAGTAACAAGCTGAGATTAGGATCACTCCCTTTAAGAGTGTGCTCCTAATCTCAGCTCGTTACCTATATAAAAGACACCTGGGAGCCAGAAATCTTTCTGATTGAGAGGGGATCAAATACTTATTTCACTCATTAAAATACAAATCAATTTATAAAATATTTGACATGAGTTTTTCTGGATTTTCTGTCTCTCACTGTTCAAATAAACCTACCATTAAAATTATAGACTGGTCATTTATTGTCAGTGGGCAAACGTACAAAATCAGCAGGGAATCAAATCATTTTTTCCCTCACTGTATAGAGGCAGTACATAGAGAGACAGTGACATAGAGAGAGACAGTGACATAGAGAGAGAGTGACATAGAGAGAGACAGTGACATAGAGAGAGACAGTGACATAGAGAGAGACAGTGACATTGAGAGAGACAGTGACATAGAGAGAGACAGTGACATAGAGAGAGACAGTGACATAGAGAGAGACAGTGACATTGAGAGAGACAGTGACATAGAGAGAGACAGTGACATTGAGAGAGACAGTGACATAGAGAGAGACGGTGACAGAGAGAGACAGAGACATAGAGATACAGTACATAGAGAGAAAGAGTGACATAGAGAGAGACAGTGACATAGAGAGAGAGTGACATAGAGAGAGACAGTGACATGGAGAGAGAGACAGTAACATAGAGAGAGAGAGAGATAGTGACCAAGCCATATACAAAGAAAAACCATCCAGAGAAGAAAACCATCAAGAGGAAAAAATCAAACAGAAGAAAGACAGAAGATATTCCTGTCCTAAATGACACCCAATTCCCTATATAGTGGTCACATTAGGTCACATTAGAGAGGCAGAGAGAAGTTCAGTCAGGTCCTAAAGTAGCAACTAAGGTCATCAGACATTTAACAGCATACTGATTGACTCATGACAGTTGGATTGGCAGGACCCAGAAGGAGGTAAGAGAGGAGCTGGGGAGGGCCGCAGAGGGGGTAAAACACTCCCTCCTGCTTCAAGGTTTTCATGTCCAATCCCAGTGGTCAGCAGTTTATTTGTGTCTATATAAGTGTCTTAAACCCTACATCAAATGTTAGTGACGTTCACATTGTGTTAGTTAAGCATCATCTCAATCACTCGTCAAGTTATGAACCTCAACAACAGCCAATATCTCTTTAGATCGTTCAGCCAATTCCTCGGGTATTTACTCAACATTACCGATTCCTCGGGTGTTCACTCAACATTACCGATTCCTCGGGTGTTCACTCAACATTACCGATTCCTCGGGTGTTCACTCAACATTACCGATTCCCCGGGTGTTCACTCAACATTACCGATTCCTCGGGTGTTCACTCAACATTACCGATTCCTCGGGTGTTCACTCAACATTACCGATTCCTCGGGTGTTCACTCAACATTACCGATTCCTCGGGTGTTCACTCAACATTACCGATTCCTCGGGTGTTCACTCAGCATTACCGATTCCTCGGGTGTTCACTCAACATTACCGATTCCTCGGGTGTTCACTCAACATTACCGATTCCTCGGGTGTTCACTCAACATTACCGATTCCTCGGGTATTTACTCAACATTACCGATTCCTCGGGTGTTCACTCAACATTACCGATTCCCCGGGTGTTCACTCAACATTACCACAGACGTCACCAGTAGAACTGAATCCACATGCAGTGGCCAGGTATTCAGTAGCCTCTTTCCCAGATAGGAGCTGTATTAAGAAACTTATTTTAATCCAGAAAACAAAGACCATGCCATAATTAAATAAATTACAGAAGTAATTTCTGCAGTGTCTTGGTCCCTGGTTCCCCATGCCGCTCTCTGACTCTCTTTAATTCTCTCTCTTTGTGTCTTTCTCTGCCTGTCTCTCTGTTTCTCTCTGATTCTGTCTTGTTGTGTCTATCTCTGTCTCTCTCCCAGTCTCCGTGTTTCTCTCCCTGTCTCTCTCTTTCTCTCACTCTGTCTCCTCCATGGCTTCTCTGTGACCCTGTCTCTTGTATGATTTTTTGCATTACTCAAGCTACCATTCTTAAGGTAGACAGAGTCAACAGTCAACTAATTACAGTGAAAAGGTACAGTAAGTAACACAAGATATGAATAAGAAAGACAAGCGCCCACATGATGTTTGGTGTCTTTCCTCAAAGTCTATGTAAAGAAAGAGAAGTAAAAGTTTGCATTGACCGAGCATAGAAGCATTGTTGGAACGGGTGGAGAGATTCCCTGTAGCCAGACTGTTAATGGGTTCAAGATGACATGTGCTAACTGATATTTCAGGGCATTGATGTTCTACAACTACCAAATGGGACAGGGGTTAAGGAAATACAAATAAGATCATATCCATGCCCTGGAGAATGAAAGCTCTACACACTTGAAATAGATTATGCAGTAAGCAGGCTCTACAGAAAAAAATCGCAACAACCGATACTCTACACACTTGAATTAGATCATATTCATGCACAGAAATGCTCAAAATAATTGAATGTGATTATATTCATGCGCTGCAAACCGAAAGCTCTACAGACAGAAAGCTTTACCGACAGAAAGCTCTAAAGACAGAAAGCTCTACAGACAGAAAACTCTCCAGACAGAAAGCTCTAAAGACAGAAAGCTCTACAGACAGAAAGCTCTAAAGTCAGAAAGCTCTACAGACAGAAAAGCTCTAAAGACTGAAAGCTCTACAGACAGGAAGCTCTGCAGACAGAAAGCTCTAAAGTCAGAAAGCTCTACAGACAGAAAAGCTCTAAAGACTGAAAGCTCTACAGACAGGAAGCTCTACAGACAGGAAGCTCTACAGAACTTAATGAATGTTGTTGCTTTGTCTGAGCTGCAGGTGTACTATTTTTCCGAAGTTTGCAAAATTCCAGCGAGAAGTAGCAGAAATATGACTTGTAAATAATATTGACAGGAAATCTGCATTTTTAAGAATAAATAAATATGACGTATTAGCTAATATACATAAAGAATTCAGACCGCATCACTTTCTCCATACTCTGTGGTCTTCATTTGTGATTTAAAAAATGCCATCAGTCTACACAAAATACCCTATAATGACAAAGCAAAAACTTGTTTTTAGAACCTGTTGTCCATCTATTGAAATAAAAATGGAATTATGCCATTTGATTTCTTCCATTCACAGTCTTGTTCAGAAGCCACTCCAGCGCTGTCTTAGCTGGGTGCTTCAGGTCATTGAATCTTCAACCCTATTCCAAGGGCCTGCGCACTCAGGATCAGGTTTTCGTCAAGGATCTCTTCGTATTTTGCGAAGAGATCTCTTCGCCCACATATTAGCATATGCCATATTTTCCTTTCAATCAATGTAATTTGCCCAAAAAATATATATATTTTTTATATATAAATTTTTTAAATATTCTAAAAATTAGCTTTTGTTTAATCATTATTGATTGATTGGGGAAAAATTGATGTAATCAGTAATAAATGAAGTCCATAACAGAACAGAATGTGAAGAAAGTGAAGGAGTCTGAATACTTTCGGAAGCCACTATACATAAAATTATGGATATGGACAATATGTACTGTAGATGTCACCTACAAATGTGGGAAAAATTCTATTGATCCCAAAACGCTTACATGGCTGTAGCCAAAACATCCCTGGCACTTCGTTAGGCATCTGCTGCTGGTGAAATATGTTTAATTAAACTACAAAAGTATTCTGGCAGCTTGTTCTTCTTTTCATTATGCATTTTGAGCCCACGCCTTAAAGACTTTCAGATTGAATGTTTACGCTGCACACATCGATTAACTGTTCTACTGGAGAACACCTGCCCTCTGCAGGGAAAGGTTTCTAAGGTCATCATCAAATCAACAAAGATGACACAGCCGTCAAAACACATTAGTTACACTGGAACAGTAGACACGCACACACACACAAGCACATAGACACACAACAAACGTTTTAAATGTTTTATTTTATGGCAAATTTACATTCAATACGATTCAAACATTACAATGTCTTTACGTGCATTGACACTCAAGGATACAAATAGCACTTTCTTCTCCACACGCCAAGGTTGCCCATCATGGCTGATGGAGTGTTAACCCACTAGCCTCTCCCCTTTTGTAACCCTGCAATCTTACGGCCCCGTTCAGCCAGCCTGTGTACATAGCCTGGACTCCCGAACACCAGTGTCACTAGCCGGGACCATTGAGGTGCGACATGAGGGAATAGCGATTCATGATCTTGACAGATTGCTCCACATTCCGGGAGAAAACATTGTTGACGTCAAAACACCTTTCTTTGCCACGTGAATGTTTATGAATCAGTGCTGGTTCTGCTTGTCTCACCTCGCTGGCCGTCAGGTCGTCAATGTGGTCTTGTCTACTAATACTAAGTCGTAGAGAATTTCGTTGCAAATGGCTCCGCTCTGAGTTTCTCCTGCAGTCTGAGACCAGTCCAGAACACTGAGTTTCTCCTGCGGTCTGAGACCAGTCCAGAACACTGAGTTTCTCCTGCGGTCTAAGACCAGCCCAGAACACTGAGTTTCTCTTGTGGTCTGAAACCAGTCCAGAACATTGAGTTCCCCTGTGGTCTGAGACCAGTCCAGAACACTGAGTTTCTCCGGCGGTATGAGACCAGTCCAGAACACTGAGTTTCTCCTGCGGTCTGAGACCAGTCCAGAGCCTCCATAGTTGCACCCTTAGTTGCATGTGCAGAGATAGCAGCAATGAGGTCCCGAGGTAGACATGTGTATGTAACAACTGAAAAATGCAAGTACGATGGCAATTCTAAATGTGCAGTGCAGGCAAACTGAAGGTGCAAGGCGGCATGTGCAACTGAAATGCAGGGATAGCAGCAGTGAGGCTCCTGAGACACACCTGTAACAACTGAAAACTTCCATTATCAGACTTTGCAAAGCAGTGTCAGAGTCCAGTAGTACAAAGGGAGTAGTGCAACAAGGTCCCTGAGAGGCGGGGGGGTATGGTTAGTTTTGGGTACAGAGTTCAGCAGGGTTACAGTACATGGGAAGAAGGTGTTCCTGAGCCTGGAGGAACGAAGAGACCTGTACCGCCTGCCTGATGGTAGGAGGGAAAACAGTTTGTGGCCTGGATGTGAAGGGTCCCTGATGATGCCGCGCGCGCTGTGCAGAAACCGCTTGCACTGGAGGTCTGCGATGGCTGTTGATTGCTAGGGTGATTGTAAAGAGGTTACTCATCTGCTACTCAGAATGATTTTTGTTCACTAAAAGCTCTTCATTTCCCAGAGCAGGGAGGTCAGCTAGAAAGATATAAAGGTCAGCTAGAAAGTCATCGCCTCACAGCTGGTCATGAGGTCAAATCCTGGTCTCAGCATGACAACAGTGCTCAGGGGCAGGAATCCCATAGCCTGACACAGAATATTCCCATTTTTTGGGCCCTCCTCACCAGAACAGCTTTGTAGGTACTCTAAAATGAGGGAGGGAAAATGTGCTTTTTCATCTGTATAGTTTATTTTTCCAGCATTGTCAACCAGGAACCTGCAAGTAAGAATATTATTGTGTGGTTACTAGCTGAAACAACTGAGAAAACATAGGATTCATGTTCTGGCTGGGGGTTGCATTTCATGAATGACACAGGAAGATGTTAACGCAAAAAATAAATCTAAACAAAGGGGCCATGTACTAACCCAATCAGATATTAAGTACATCTTCAAGCCTGGTCAAATTAATAATTACAGTGTGGATGATCAATTAGACAAGCCACTGCAAACCTACAGTTGACAATTAGACAAGCCATTGCAAACCTACAGTTGACAATTAGACATGTCACTGCAAACAGCCCTGACACATCGTGCAGGTACAGTGCATGTGTGGGAATCTGACAGTCTGTTGTTGGTGGTTGACTTTCAGTAAGTAGTTCAAACAAAGGATATGTGAGTCAATTCTTTACTTGTATCACTCAGTACAATAAAACACATTTCTAACCGTCACCAGCCTTCATTATATTATTATGTTTGCTAGCTTTTGAATTCGAGTTTGAATTCAAGTCAATGAGAGAAGCTTGCATTGCAGTGTACAGCTCTGGAAAAAATTAAGAGGCTACTGCACCTTTTTTTTTCCTTTCCAAAAAAGTTGGAAAGGAAGGTTTTGAGTGAGCAATAGAAGGGTTAAAATTAAGAGACAACTGCAAATTGAACGCTTCTTCTCCTCACTCAAAACTTTCCTTTTCAATTTTTTTGGAAAGGAAAGAAAAAGGTGCAGTGGTTTCTTAATTTTTCCCAGAGCTGTATGTAGTGTTCCTCTGCTGGCAAGGTGACAGTGTTTGTGTCTATAGTCTGAAAGGCACTAATGTAGCTAACGGGAGGCAAATGCAGTAAATTTATATTATGTTAGGAGGGTTCACACACAATAGCTGAATTTGCAGAGCTACAGTAGCAAGCAAACCGATGGTGCAAACTAAAACAGTATTACAGCACTACTTTTGGTGTCCCCCTTTAAAAATTGCTCTTGAGGACATTTAATGTGATTGTCCCCCCCAAACTTGATATCAGATTTTCGCCCCTGGTTGTAACACAATGAAATGTAAAGAAGTCCAAGGAGCAGTAATGCTTTTGATAGACCTGTATGGAATTATATGAAGTACAACTGAATTGTTACGCAGTCAATACAGAACTAGTCTAGTCTTGACATGATTCATCCAGGTTTTTTTCCTGCTGTTTGCACAACATCTTTCGAAGACTCCTTAAAAAGAATACAAACGAAAGTGTAGCTCCGCTGAATGACTGTCATCCATCATGGTCAGTCTTAAGTCAGCTTTTGAAAAAGTAAACCACTACCATTCATTACATAACAATTGACAAATGACGGATACGCCTTTTCATTCAACTTACACTTTAGTCAGTTCCTTACCACTGTCTGATAAAACGATGTCAGTACTACTTGCTTTTACAAATTATTTTTAGCTAAGGATGTGGCCTGCATTGATATAGTGGAATTGAATTTTAAAATTCCATTACAGTTGCACAGAGGCGCTGCTAGGATCACAAAACATTCGGGGCTCAGCCCCCCCCTGCCCCCACCCCCCCACACAGACTCCCCGGGACAGAAAGTACAGGGGTCTGAATGTACAGTGGATATAAAAGGTCTACACACCCCTGTTAAAATGCCAGGTTCTTGTGATGTAAAAGAATGAGACAAAGATAAATCATGTCAGAACTTTTTCCACCTTTAATGTGACCTATAACATGAACAATTCAATTGAAAAACAAACTGAAATCTTTGAGGGGGAAAAATGAAAAATAAAAAACTCACAATAACCTGGTTGCATAAGTGTGCACACCCTTAAACTAATACTTTGTTTAAGCACCTTTTGATTTTATTACAGCACTCAGTCTTTTTGGGTAGGAGTCTATTAGCATGGCACATCTTGACGTGGCAATATTTGCCCACTCTTCTTCGCAAAAGCGCTCCAAATCTGTCAGATTGCGAGGACATCTCTTGTGCACAGCCCTCTTCAGATCACCCCACAGATGTTCAATTGGATTCAGGTCTGGGCTCTGGCTGGGCCATTCCAAAACGTTAATCTTCTTCTGGTGAAGCCATGCTTTTGTGGATTTGGATGTGTGCTTTGGGTCGTTGTCGTGCTGAAAGTTGAACTTCCTCTTTATCTTCAGCTTTCTAACGGATGCCTGAAGGTTTTGTACCAAAATTGCCTGGTATTTGGAACTGTTCATAATTCCTTCCACCCTGACTAAGGCCCCGGTTCCAGCTGAAGAAAAACAGCCCCAAAGCATGATGCTGCCACCACCATGCTTCACTGTGGGTATGATGTTCCTCGGGTGATGTGCAGTGTTGTTTTTGTGCCAAACATACCTTTTGGAATTATGGCCAAAAAGTTCAACCTTGGTTTCATCAGACCATAACACATTTTCCCACGTGCTTTTTGGAGACTTGATGTTTGTTTTTGCAAACTTTAGCCAGGCTTGGATGTTTTTCTTTGTAAGAAAAGGTTTCCGTCTTGCCACCCTACCCCATAGCCCATTCATATGAAGAATACGGGAGATTGTTGTCACATGTAGCACACAGCCAGTACTTGCCAGAAATTCCTGCACTTCCTTTAATGTTGCTGTAGGCCTCTTGGAAGCCTCCCTGACCAGTTTTCTTCTCGTCTTTTCATCAATTTTGGAGGGACGTCCAGATCTTGGTAATGTCTCTGTTGTGCCATATTTTCTCCACTTAATGATGACTTCACTGTGTTCCATGGTATATCTAATACTTTGGAAATTCTTTTGTACCCTTCTCCTGACTGATATCTTTCAACAATGAGATACCTCTGATGCTTTGGAAGCTCTCTGCGGACCATGGCTTTTGCTCTGAGATGCAACTAATCACGTTAATAGTGGAAAAAGTTCTGGCATGATTTATCTTTGTCTCATTCTTTTACATCACAAAAATCTGGCATTTTAACAGGGGTGTGTAGATTTTTTATATGCACTGTACATGCTAGAAGAAAATTTTGAAGCACATGCTAGCGGCCTATACGCAAACATCATAATGCGTGATCGGAATTATAGATTAATAGATCAGAGGATATTTTTTTATTATTATTATTTTTGGTCAATTTGAGATCCGGGGCTATTCATAAAAGATCTGAGGCTATAGCCCCAGACACCCAGGCCTAACGACGCCACTGCAGTTGCATGTCCAGCTTAATATGACAAAATAGACTGGGCACATAATCTTGTTGAGAAAAGAAACAATGATTTACACTTGATTTACACTTGCATTGTTTTCATATAAGCCCTCTTTCACCAGGACTGATGGATTTAGGGAGTTGCAGTCATTCCTTTGATAAAATATTGTGTACAACCCCGTTTTCCAAAAAAGACGCTGCGTAAAATGTAAATAAAAACAGAATGCAATGATGTGCAAATCATTTAAACCCTATATTCAGTAGAAAATAGTACAAAGACAACATATCAAATGTTGAAACTGAGAAATGTTATTGATTCTTGAAAAATATGTGCCCACTATAAATTTGATGCCAGCAATGTTTCAAAAACTTGGGACTGGGGCAACAAAAGACTGGAAAAGTTGTGTAATGCTAAAAAAAACCTGGTGGAACATCTCAAAACTAATTAGGTTCATTGGTAGCAGACCAGTAACATGATTGGGTATAAAAAGAGCATCCCAGAGAGGGATGCATGAGTCTTTCAGATGTAAAGACGGGGTGTCCTAATTCTTTTTCAGTTTTTTAAAAGTGTGGCCTTACTACCGATTATTTACCACTGTCGGTCTTTTTACGTTTTATCCAAAGAAAAATATCTTCCTTTCACTAAACTGCTTGATGAATGAACCTGATTTAACTTGGTGTATTTGAAATGTAATTTCACTGATGTTCTCTGCCTGGCAAGCTATAAAACTGCACCAATAATTAAGATAAAATAGCGATATTATTTTACACCAATGTTGCAGTTTTTCTTGAATGCAGGATGCCAATTGGTTTAAGAGTATGTTGTAGAATGCATATGAATTTGTGATATATGGGACAGTTGGATGTCTTTGGGGCAGATGTACTGGACACCTACTCATGATGTTAAAGTCCAGAAAATCATTAGAGTTAGAAAGCTATTGTAAGGAATACTGAAGGTGAAAAAGGTGTGGATTTGCATGCAGAGCGCGGCTGATGTTTACTGCGCCAAAACAGAAGGCAGGATATGTGGTCACAGGCAGGCATACACAGGTAATCCAAAAGGCATATAAAAGTAGACAAGGAATCAGAGTCAAAGGTAAATCAGACAGAAACAGGTCGGTACACGAATATCCAAAAACTGTCGTAATTCAAAAAAAGGGTTAGTAGAGTTGTGATGGAAACAAACAATACCTCACAAAGGAACAAACAGAATTAACTGAACTAAATAAGGAGCTGATGAGAACAGGTGAGTGATTAACAGGTGAAATCAATGAACAAAAATGAAAAACAGCTACATTCAAAAACACAAGGTTGACTAGGAAAAGAAACACAGAACTGAAAACGAAAACAAAGAAAAGGGAAAATAGAACCTTTCAATTATGAACTTCAACATTTATGGAGGAGTTTATCTACAGTGAGGGAAAAAATTATTTGTTCCCCTACTGATTTTGTACGTTTGCCCACTGACAAAGAAATGATCAGTCTATAATTTTAATGGTAGGTTTATTTGAACAGTGAGAGACAGAATAACAACAAAAAAATCCAGAAAAACGCATGTCAAAAATGTTATTAATTGATTTGATTTTAATGAGTGAAATAAGTATTTGACCCCTCTGCAAAACATGACTTAGTACTTGGTGGCAAAACCCTTGCTGGCAATCACAGAGGTCAGACGTTTCTTGTAGTTGGACACCAGGTTTGCACACATCTCACGAGGGATTTTGTCCCACTCCTCTTTGCAGATGTTCTCCAAGTCATTAAGGTTTCGAGGCTGATTGATTGATTGCTTCTGTGGACAGGTGTCTTATATACAGTTAACAAGCTGAGATTAGGAGCACTCCCTTTAAGAGTGTGCTCCTAATCTCAGCTCGTTACCTGTATAAAAGACACCTGGGAGCCAGAAATCTTTCTGATTGAGAGGGGATCAAATACTTATTTCACTCATTAAAATACAAATCAATTTATAAAATACTTTACATGCGTTTTTCTGGATTTTTTGGTGGTTATTCTGTCTCTCACTGTTCAAATAAACCTACCATTAAAATTAGACTGATCATTTATTGTCAGTGGGCAAACGTACAAAATCAACAGGGAATCAAATCATTTTTTCCCTCACAGTAGTTTATACCACAGTTTCCAACAACATAAGCAAACATATTCTATTTGAAATGACTTATTTTCGTTTATATTTATGTTTTATTTATGCTTTCTCGTGTTTTGGTTGCAACTGACTCAGATGCAGTTATAAAGAGATGCAGTTATAAAGAATCCTGTCATTGTGAGGAGAAATGAACATAAATTATTGATTTAAAATAAATACAAACAAAAGAGTGAAGACAGTTCTCCACAGATCAGACCACAGGGCAAAGCAGGAAAGTAATGCGCCGTCTGCATTTGAACATGGGGAATATACTTCAAGTTGTCCTCTCAGTATGCAGTGGAAATGTCACTGTCTAAACCCTCCTCACATCTCACATCTGTTAACAGATTGAGACATGTTATATAAACAAGATGTTAATTTGCTGTATGTGGGCCAGACTACGAAGCCATCAGACAATAAAGATGGTATACGTCGACATACAGAATTGTAGCGGTGACCACCTTGGCATGTGTTCTATGTGTGTGCGCTGCTCATTTCTGACTGGGCTGTGATTGGTTTGCTAGGTGCAAGGCATTATGGGTAAAATGTAAATTGTAACGTGTAATTAAATCTTGTGAGTTAGAGAAGGACGATCTCTGTTGTGGTGTTTGATTGAGTTTATTATGTTAGGGGATGTTTGCTAGATTAAGCTTTCTGGTTATATTTGCTCACCGGCTCTGTGTGTGTCATCGCCTATGTTGGCCTGTCTGTGTCATTTAGTAGCTGTAGTTCCAGTGCTTCTAGTGCTTTGGTATTAAATGAAGCAGGCAGTATTACCAATTATGGTTTTTTGGTCTACTGAAGAGCCTGCTACAATATCTTCAGTAACATACAACTCGCCTTCTTTGATTTCCATTGGGCTAGCAGACATGGAGGAGTGAGTACTGGGAAGGTGGGGGGTCTAGAAATTATTTGTGTATCAGCTGGTACCAGTGAGCCTGTTTTTGCTGGACCGCGTATGCGGAGCCGGCCAAGAAGAGTGAACGTCACCCATGGACCAATCCCTTGTTAAATAGCGTAGTGGTTAGAGACACGAACCTGCAATGAACAGGTCCCACGCTCAAATCTCATCACAGTCAAAGCAAATTATGCATTAGGATTTGTTCCAGATAGATAAAAACGTTGCTGGCTACAACCTTCAGCAACTGCGTAATAGTAAAACTGGTTACGGTTATGTTGCGACTATTTCTGATGGATTTTCGAAGTACGCATCCGTGCAAGCTTTTTGGGTCAGGATAGACAAAAACTTTGCTGGCTACAACCTTCAGAAGCTACGTTATAGGAAGCCTAAAATAAAACTATTTCTGGTGGATTTTCAAAAAAAGAAACGAAAAAGTCAGTTATTGTCACCTATATTGATAGTTATTGTATCAATTTCATTCACGAAGGAAAGAAAACTAACGTTTTTGCGCCATGAAATAGCTTTGGCTGTGTTAAGTTCAAGTAGTAAGTTAGATACTAGTAAGCCTGTTACTGGCTAATAAGCTATTAAAACTGGCTGTGGCAAAAGCCATACATTTCATAGATGCTATTTGTGGTGGAGGTAAACTTAATAAGAAAGGTTTAACACAATGCTTAATGGTGTCTAGTGAAATATTCACACTTGGCGTGATATTAATGCGTGACAAAATAATTTAATGTCGAGATGCTATACTAACATTGGGCAAATGTTTATCACTGTGGTGTAGTGGTTAGAGACACAGCCATTCACGTGGGAGACCTGGGTTTGAATCCAGTGAAACCAACAGCACTTAACACTTTAAATTGCAGGCCGGCTGAACTAGGCTTGCCTGGTTCCTTTTCTGGTTTTAATGTGCGCAGGAATGGCAGGTACAATTGGTGTCCAGTTTAAGAGCATGCATTTGGTTTTACAGGAGGATAAGTTGACCCAGAGCCTCAAGGAGAAAAAAAAGTTAAATGTTATTAAAATGAAGAGATAGTCCGGGTTCACATTGTAACTTGTTTTTAATTACAGTAACTAACCATGGAGGAGGTTACTGTTCAAAGTCACTTTAGATCTGTCTACTGGTCCTATCTAATGGGTTAGTGTTAAGGGTTAGATCTAGTTGTCACGTCCTGGCTATGCCCCTAGCCATCTCTGCGCTGGGCTTGGGCCATAGTCAGGACCGGACAGAAGGTGGTGCCTCTAGGCACCTCTATTCCATTTTGGTCTCCCCAATTGGAGGCAGGTGTAGATCATTGCCTCCAATTGGGGAACCAATTTATGTACAATGTTTGGCCACACCTGGGGTGGATTGTTTTGGGTTTGTTTGTACTTGCTGCCCAATGTCACTGGTTGCTGCTTTGTTTTTGTTTCTTTCTATTAAAAGTATGGATTACCACACTTTCGTCTCTGCGCCTGTGTCCAGCCATCACAACCGTGACACTAGTCCTGTCTAATGGGTTAGTATTAGGGGTTAGATCTTCTAGGCCTGTCCGCTCATGGGGTTTTAGGATTTTTATATACAAGGTGTATGTTACATCCGGATTACGTTCTGTGTATACAAACTGGAGGTGTGAAACTTTACATAAGAGATTTGAATTCGCAATCTGTATGTAATCAAGAAATAGAATAACACTTTCCATATACATAATGTGTAATTCTTTGGATTCTCAGGACTTCAAAAATGTACTATGTCCTGTGGTCCTCAAAGGCAAGGGGGAAGGCTGATGTGTTTTTATTTTTTTACTTTTAACTATATTTTAACAGGGAATACTGACTGAGACCTGGATCTCTTTTAGCAAACAAAATAAAATATTTAAATTAAAAACCTACCAAACAAATACATACAAGTGAACAATCTCAAGCACAGGCGAAGGCTCTTCCACATTAGAGGATGAAAACAAGATGCAAGTGAGGCCATGAGGCCGGCAGTAATGGAGGCATAAGGCGCTTCCACATTAGAACCTGAAAGGGTTGTAAAGTGAGGCCATGAGCCCATTAAATTAAAGCAGAAGGAGAGAAAAAGAAGCACAACCTCGTCTGAAATGTCACAGCCTCACTGAAGGATGAAGAAAAATTACAAAGAACAATGTCACCCAAGTCTTCCTCATTAGAGCATGAAAACATTGTAACAAGAGGCCGGCAGTAATCGAGGCCGAAGTCTAGAAATAAAAGCTCTACCTAAAATGTCACAGCCTCATAGAAGGATGGTGAAGACTAACATTGACACCCAACTATTCTTAATTAGAGCCTGAAAACAGGGACTCAATTTCTGTATGTATGCAACATACAAAAGTTTTAATTGTTACTTATTAAAACAAGCGGAATACGTAATTCGTATGTGATTTTGGAAATGTATGCATTTGAAAAACAGAATGTTTGCCTTAACAAGTGAATCTTGCATTATAATGAATTGAGATAACATTAAGGGTCGGTGTGTCAACTTCCTGTTTCCACAGGAAGCTATAAATCAGCACATGTGACTTTTCCACTCTGACGATTGTTTGTTCCGAATTACAACTCACTACGATAACCGGAAACCCTTCGTTAACGGCGATGAAATTGCCTGCCTAGGTACTTAATTCTTATGGGAAGTAAAAATATCACATATAGGGGGATATGACCTACTTCCTGTTTCCGCTGGAAGCTGAAAATCATCCCAGTTAGAGCTCTACCTCCACAGACGATATGTTCCGAGCTTCATTTTAATCAGACATGGATAAAGCCTTCTGCACACATGAATAATATGAGTGTGTAGGCAATGTATTCCTATGGGGTGGGTCATGACCTTGGAAATGTGTCATTTTCAAGGTGAAGGGTTAACATCATACCTTTATAGGTAGGACTGCATTCGTTGAAACGACCTCATGAGCATTCAGATCTTTGAACCGTGTTTCTAGCCTAAATGGTTCTTCCAAGGTGGCCAAAAGGGGTTAAAACTCCAGGCTAGGCTTCATTTGCGACCTAATTTCAGGTCAAAATTATCTAACCCTTATTGTCCTCATTGTATAGATCACATGATTTGAATGTAATCAATATACACTAGTTGCATCTTGGCCCAGTCGATAAGCATGAGTCAAGACAAAGATCAAAGTCAAAGGATGATCTCCCTCATCTGAGAGCTTATAGCCTCTGACCCAGTAAGAAAAAAATGGCAAGGTCAATCAACCATTTTGGATTATATACAGATGATGCAATCCGTATTGTAATTACATACTTCGACATGCAGATAACGTATTCAGTGTGCGATAATTGTCATAATTTTAGGAGAGGTCATATTGGTACATACAATTTACCAATTCGATATATTTCACATCTTTTTTGTGTAATGCTAACGTGGCTAATGTACAGCGAAACACAAATGTCCCGATCCTCTGCAGTATGATCATGTCCATGTTCTTCAGATTGACAGGGGTCACACACTCATTTTTCTGTTCAGGGTCTACTAAGCCTCTGGTCACCAGCGGATGTATGAAACAGGGTATTTCTTCAGACGTGACAATCAATGATGTCGGCTGCTGCACTGACATTAACAACTTCACATGTTAGCTGATATGTAAATAGCATGACATTCTGTGTTCTTTCCCAGGTTGTCACTCAGACAAACGGAGAGACAAATCATTGTTTTATGATCAATTTCCGGCTCTGCTTACGTTAGTAAAAAGTTGATTTGGACCCTAAATTGGATGGTAGTGTTTCAACGCAAATGATTTATTGCACTTTAATTGTTCAGACAACAACAGCAGCAGGAAGACACAGAGGTCCTCATATTTAACAGAACCACATAGATACCGAAGAATTTGAGTATTTAGTGATGGTTGGCTGGTTTTTGACGGGGTAGTGATTGGGGACCAGCGGTGGGGTGTTGTATTGGCAGTGGGTCGTGACAGAACACAGAGGAGTAGTAAAACATAACCAAACATAACAGAACACAGTTTAAGAACCCAGCAAGCAAACAAAACATACAACAGAAAACAGCCGAAAATTAACTCCCAAGGACACAGCAATAGAACACATGACAGAGTAATAGAAATACAATACGAAACAACAACATAACATGGAATAAAATAGAACACAGAACACAACAGAACAAAGCAACAGAACACAACAGAACACAGCAATAGAACACAAGAGAACATAGCAACAGAACACTATCATTGTCCTCCACTGCAATACTGCCACCTGACGGGAATACGCAAACACTCACACACACGGAGACACACATAGACGCAAACACACACACTTGCCACGGTTACATCTGAGAGGGCACTGAAGGTCATGGGCTGTTGATGGTGTGCACTGGGTGTGTTATAAATTCACAACATATGTGACTGCTTTTTGACAGACTCATACTGTATGACACAAACGGAGACACACACGCAGACACACAGTCACACACAGACAGACACAGACACACACACACACACACAGACACACAGACATACGGACACACACACACAGAGACGCACACACAGACTTAC
>JACXGI010007463.1:0-25379 GCA_016801175.1 Esox masquinongy
ACAATAAGATGGAGCCCAAGGTGGAATCCTATACAATAAGATGGAGCCCACGGTGGAATCCTATACAATAAGATGGAGCCCTAGGTGGAATCCTATACAATAAGATGGAGCCCAAGGTGGAATCCTATACAATAAGATGGAGCCCTAGGTGGAATCCTATACAATAAGATGGACCCCAAGGTGGAATCCTATACAATAAGATGGAGCCCACGGTGGAATCCTATACAATAAGATGGAGCCCAGGGTGGAATCCTATACAATAAGATGGAGCCCAAGGTGGAATCCTATACAATAAGATGGAGCCCACGGTGGAATCCTATACACTGTGTTATGTGAATGAAGGCCGTTGCCTGTTTTTGGTCTGCGAGATGAGATTTAGAGTTGGCTAAAGGTCATGCAGTGGGCATCACAGAAGGTCTTTGGCTTGGCTCTGCCCCTTACAGTGTACGTATAAACTGTTACTATGACATTTAAACAGGTCTTACAGTCTGTTTGAAACAGTGAAAGAATATTCCTAATCGGAGTGATTGGGCCTGTGGTTGACTAAAGTGGATTTAGTTCAATACCATATTGTGTTCTGTCTCCTGCTCAGTGTTCTGTGGTGATGTGGCATTGGAGAGACAAGCCAGCTAAATAAACACATTAGAGCCATATGAATTTACTGTGTTTCTAATGCAGCAGGGACGTAATCATGTAGAAAATTAGATGGTCTCAGTTCAAGCATTCATCATGAACCGTCATGGCCTGAGAGCGTCTGCCTTCTCTCTCTGAAACACATGCAAGCACAAACACACAGCCACAAACGCACACACCCTCATGAACACATACCCACAAACGCACACATCCACATAAACTCACATCCATAAACGTACACACCCACTTCTGTTTTTCTGTCCTTATGGTGACCAGAAAACCGATTCTCTATGTTCCTTATCTCCTAACCCTCCCCTTAACCTCAATAACATAACCTTTTTCCATAAACCTATCCTAACTCTGTCCTAACGCCTAACCCCTAAGGCCTAAACCTGAAAGTATCCCAAATTCTAACACTAGCCACAATTGTACAATTTACTTATAATAGCATTTTACATTTCAGGGACCAATTTGTGAGGTTTTACAATATTTATAAGGGACTTCAGGACCCCACATGTTTTGCTACAATCTCTCTCTCTCTCTGTCTCACACACACCCACTACTCACTGTTGTAGAAGGTCTGCATCATTGGTGAGGAAGAAATGACTATAGCAAAAACCTATGTTTTCATTGGTATACAAACTCTTACCCTGAATCATCAGTAATATTGAGTAATTCATTTGTTGGTTGGAACACAAGTGGGGTTGATGTAAAGGTCATATCTGTGTGATCAATGGCAGGCCTGGAGGGCATCGATTGTCTCCAGGACTGATTATTAACCCGACAACCAGAAAGGACAGTACCTCATTTCCTCTATCAGGATGAGGGTCAGTATGAGTGATCCACATCTATGTGATCCTGTCTAGGGAAAATGGGATTTCCAGCTTATGGGTTGGGACATCGCAATTGGGGTGATTTTTAAGTGCAGGCATGGCCAGTTAGGTTTAGGATTAGGCATTAGTGAAAGGTGACATTTTGGCATAAAAGTTGGGTTATTGGCGTTATGGTTAGTGTTGGGTAAGGGTTAGGTTTAGGGCTAGGTAATAGGGAACATGGATTTATGGGTCAGGTCTCAGGTTCCCACAAGGATAAAAATACAAACGTGTGTGTGTGTGTGTGTGTGTGTGTGTGTGTGTGAGAGAGAGTGTGTGTGTGTGTGTGTGTGTGTGTGTGTGAGAGAGAGAGATTGATGGAGAATGGGGACAGAGAGATAGAGTGCTTGTCCGTGTTGGGAGTGGGGGTATGAGTGTATGTGCCTACATCTAGGATTCTGGGAAAACAACGCAGCACTCTCATACCAGAAGTACACTCCAGATGGTTCTCTATGTCTTAATGAATTCCAGCTGATAACTGAATACAGTAGCAGCCCGCAGCTATTGCTGATGTCAGGATTTTACCAGGACCTGGCTTCCAAAGGAGATAGTCGGTCATGCATACACATGGAGACAGGACTTCATGTTCAAAGTTTGAATGTATTTAACCAGCTGTTGTTCCAAAAATCTGGTGCTCATAATTACAGTGGGTGACGGTCAAATATATCTTTAAATTCACATTTGATTATTATACATATGCTACTATATCCACTCCAAATGACTCCCACACACTTAAAGTTCGAGTACAGTGTCCCATTCACACCACATCCTGAGACTGAGACCAGCCTGCTAAAATTGAAAAGTTTTCTTCCATAAACCTGGACTATATAAACAGTACCAAGGCACTGCTGCCTCTTCCTACCTTCAGGCTATGGTCGAACCCAACATCCTATTAAACCCCCTCTTCTGCCGCATTTGGTCTCTGGCCATCCAACATGAATGGGTGGTCAGCTCCTGCCCAACCCAGTCAAACCTTCTCAGGCACCGCAGTTGTAGATTTTACCTTGAAGCTAGGACAGTCGTCCCTGTCCATATTCAGAAAATGTTTAAACAAGCATCTAAAATATCTCCACTTTCCCAACAACCCCACTGTTGCAATTTGCGACTTAATACTTCCGCTTTACTTCTTTAGCATTGACTTTGGCACTTTACTGAATAAAATGTAGGCCAGACCACATTTTAAAGAGTCCCTTTAAATAAAGTACCCTAACTAGCAGAGCTTAGCTTAATGTCTCCAAAACGGGAAATATGAAAAGTTACATAATCACAGTTAAATCAACCCTCAGAGGAACAAACACACCACGATAACTCAATTGGTTTCATGCCGTGATGATTGCAGGAGGGAGGACAGCATCACATCACACTGCTGCTACAAAATATAGTGAGTTTACAAAAGTCTTGTGCATTGCTTGAATAAATGTAAACGTTAGAATTATTCCACCAATGTGGTACCTTTTCAACTCGGTAACTAGTTGAAAAAGAACATTTGAGGACATTTGAAAGTTTTAAGCCTTATTTGTTTGTTCTCAAGAAGTTTAATTTAAACAATGACTAAAGCAAGTGCTAATTACATGCTAAATAAAGTAACAGGGTAGACTTGATAATTTATTCTTAAATCAGCATGAAATCCCGTCATGACAGATGGAAAGGAAGAATTTTCTATTCCACGGAGAGGCAGTTGAATGCAAGCTTTAAAAAAAGCACAGAACGAGTAGGATCAGATCACCGGCTGTAAATGTTAAATGTTTCGGTGATATATCTATATTTTGCAATGATGATATATCTATCATCATCATCTATATACGGCATATATGTGTGTGTAAAGGTATGTTTTAGAAAAATAAGTCATAATTTTCATTACACTGGGTGATATACTGTAAAAATGAAATCAGTTTCGAGCGTAATGAAAACATGTCTCTTGTTGTTAAATTGTGACATCGCAAGGCCAAAATCATGAATCAGATATTATGAAATTGGTAGGGATGTAAAATATGGCTAAAAATGATATCAGATGAGGGATGCTCAATGGGAGTGGTATAAACAATGACTTACAAACAATGTAGTATACATTTTATTTGTGTTATTTTGTTGATAGATACCTAGATTGTTTCTTGTTGTAGAGGTGACATGTAGGGACAGAATACACAAAATATACTTAGGTAAAACCATGTTAAGCATATGTACGGAATATGAGCAGTGACAGTATATGCCATTAATAATTTACAGTAATTTGCAAATGATGCACAATTACCTTTCTATGTACTGAGTAAATATTCCTAGGTCTACGGTGATAGACAGATGTACTGTAGGGAGATAACACTGCAACAACTGTATCTGCATCCCAGTTGCATGACAGAGGCATTTTAATTGACCAGTCAATCAAGGTGAGCTTATACATATAAGCTCCACACCTACTCTTGCCAGACTTCTTGGTAGTTTTCTACATTTTAGGCATTTGTATCAGGAAAAAAATATTACTGGTTAATTTCAGTCACTCAAAAGCCTATTTTACAGTTCACATCCTGGCTTCATCATACCCAGAGTACCCTGGGGTACCACAGAGTGAAATCAAACTTGTCTCAGCATCGTCTGGGGTAGATGGGTCAGACAGAGTTGCCTTACTCGTTGCACTGCTTGTGGTAGGTTGAACACATGCTTGTTGGCTGGAGAATACTTCCTGTTTGTGCGAACAGTGTAATTCAAAGCATAACCATTCTGGGAGGGGTGAAATTAAGATAACAAATTTATGAAAAGTGTATCTTCCCATGTAACAGGGTTGACCTCGAAAACACATGAAACAAATAATTTGAATAACCGAAACCTCATGGAGTCTCCATCACCTCTGATGTACATACTGTAGCTTCATACACCAGTCAGCCATAACATTATGACCACCTGCCTAATATTGTGTAGGTCCCCCTTTTGAAGCCAAAGCAGCCCTGACCTGTCGAGGCATGTTCTCCACTAGAACTCCGATGGTGTGCTGTGGTATCTGGCACCAAGACGTTAGCAGCAGATCCTTTAAGTCCTGTAAGTTTCGAAGTGAGATCGGACCTGTTTGTCCAGCTCATCCCACAGATGCTCGATTGGATTGAGAACTGGGGAATTTGGAGGCCAAGTCAACACCTTGAAGTTGTTGTTGTGTTCCTCAACCCATTCCTGAACCGTTTTTGTTTTGTGGCAGGGCTCATTATTCTGCTGAAAGAGGCCAATGCCATCAGGGAATATCGTTGCCATGAAAGGGTGCACATGGTCTGTAACAATGCTTAGGTAGGTGGTACGTGTCAAAGTAACATCCACATGAATGGCAGGACCCAAGGTTTCCCAGCAGAACATTGCCCAAAGCATCACACTGCCTCCGCCGGCTTGCCTTCTTCTCATAGTGCATCCTGGTGCCATCCATGTGATGTAAAAGAAAACGTGATTCATCTGACCAGGCCACCTTCTTCCATTGCTCCGTGGTCCAGTTCTGATGCTCACGTGCCCATTGTAGGCACTTTCGACAGTGGATAGGGGTTAGCATGGGCACCCTGACTGGTCTGCGGCTACGCAGCCCTTTACGTAACAAATTGGGATGCACTGTGTTCTGACACCTTTCTATCAGTACCAGCATTAACTTTTTCAGCAATTTGAGCAACAGTAGCTCGTCTGTTGGAACGGACCACACGGGCCAGCCTTCGCTCCCCACATGCATCAATGAGCATTGGCTGCCCATGACCCTGTCGCCGGTTCACCACTTTTCCTTCCTTGGACCACTTTTGATAGGTACTGACCACAGCAGACCGGGAACACCCCACAAGGGCTGCAGTTTTGGAGATGCTCTGACCCAGTTGTCTATCTATCACAATTTAGCCCTTGTCAAAATCACTTAGATCCTTACGCTTGTCCATTTTTCCTGCTTCTAACACATTAACTTTGAGGACAGAATGTTCACTTGCTGCGGAGCCATGATAACAAGATTATCAGTGTTGTTCACTTCACCTGTCAGTGGTCATAATATTATGACTGATCGGTGTATGTGTTGATGAAACTTTAAAGAGATCGTCATACTCTAAAGAACCTGGCGGTATAAGGCATCACACATTGCATTGAAGGATGGATTCTCTTGGGTTAGACAATGGATCCAAATTGTAATAAATCCCCAACTGGGTGAACTACAAAGTATAAGCTACAAAACTGTACATTTCACTCTTAAAGCTCACTTTCTCCCTCTGAACAAAGTAACTGTGTAGTAAAATAAGAATGTGGAGAACCGTCCCATAGTTAATGCCATTAAGACGGTTCTTCTCCTGTAATTGCTACTCATTTAAGTATATCCATGTATCCATACCCAAATCGTATTACTGGACTCTATTGTCAATAAAATTATCTGGCAGTATGAAACACAGAATAGGGGAAAAGTCCCTTTGTTAGTCCAAATTGGAAGGAGGATTGACTCTCCCAAATGTTATATTTTACTAAATATCCGTGTTATTACATTTTGTCTTAATGAAGCTTCTCCAATCTTCCCACTGGCTTGGTGGAGTATTCATATGCGGACAAAAATATGACCACTATATACAGTTCCCTCCAGAATGATGAATCTAACCTGTAATTGTGTGGAAATTGATCAAAGACAAAAGTGATAGCATTAGGTCAGGGGATTTTGATGGCCATTGCAAAACCTTGATATTATGGTTAGTAACCCATTCTTGTGTTGATTTTGAGGTACAGTATGCTTTGGATCATGTTTCAGGAAGTTTTTCCTTCTGGCAGAGACAGACAGGTTTTGGCCAAAAATCTCTTGGTACATGAAGGCGTCCATGTTGCCATTTATCCCAATAGGTTCCCCAAGTAAAACTGTCCCACAGCATCACACACCCACCTGCATACTTCACAGTGGGGATTAAGTTATTTTCTGTTTAATCTTACAGTAGCTCTTTTTACAGCACCACACTAAACTTGGCCTGCTGATGCCAAGGAGTTGGGATGAGACACTGATTTTGTTAGGATGAGACAGGGTTGTAAATAGAACTGGATATCAAAGAGAAAAAGAGGAATTCATGCATAAATACACCCATTGTAAATGTATATTTGACTTTAAAATTCTGGTGTGAAGGGAAACCATGATCTCTTGTTGCAATGGGTCAATTGTTGGTATATTAATGCGTGTGGTCTATGAGTATATGTGGTGTATGAGTGTGTGTGTCCATGTGGTTTTAGGAAAAAGTAAACAGCTGGTTTGACTTTTTTCACTGAGCTAAGAGTGATGATTTTGTTGGACTTGGTAAATTTGTCTAATTAGTAATCCTTCTGTTTCTACTTGCATCACGACACAAATAAGAATAATAAAATGAAAATAAGTTATCACTTTATAATAACTACAATATACTGTAGCATTAATAATGGTTTAGTGAATAATTTATATATTCTTACTAACCTTACTTTCTATATCATCTTTTGCATTTTTCAGTGATTTGTTTGTGTTTGTTCAAGCAATTTAACCAAAATGTTTAATACATATATAGCACTCATAAATGCACTAAAATTGAAGAGGTAAGCTTTACCGGCTGTGTATGTGTGATAATGGCAGGTGTGGCCCAGTCTGCAAGAGACTTAAACATGTAGCCCAGTCTATAAGAGACTGAAACAGGTGTAGTCCAGTCTGCAAGAGACAGAAACAGGTGTAGTCCAGTCTGCAAGAGACAGAAACAGGTGTTGTCCAGTCTGCAAGAGGCTGAAACAGGTGTAATCCAGTCTGCAAGAGACTGAAACAGGTGTAGTCCAGTCTGCAAGAGACTGAAACAGGTGTAGTCCAGTCTGCAAGAGACTGAAACAGGTGTTGTCCAGCCTGCAAGAGACTGACACTGGGGTTGTCCAGTCTGCAAGAGACTGAAACAGGTGTAGTCCAGTCTGCAAGAGACTGAACAGGTGTAGTCCAGTCTGCAAGAGACTGAAACAGGTGTTGTCCAGTCTGCAAGAGATTGAAACAGGGGTTGTCCAGTCTACGAGACTGAAACAGGTGTAGTCCAGTCTGCAAGAGACTGAAACAGGTGTTGTCCAGTCTGCAAGAAATTGAAACAGGGGTTGTCCAGTCTACGAGACTTAAACAGGTGTAGTCCAGTCTGCAAGAGACTGAAACAGGTGTTGTCCAAACCGCAAGAGACAAAATACCAATATACAGTTCCAGACTGTAACTGAGAAGACGTCTCTGGGAGTTAACTGGGCTCTTTATTCTGTTTGATCTTTCTTTATTGAGTTAAAGTCTGGAACTGTTAAAAGCACTGGTCATCAGACGGCCTAGCAATGAGTGATTATATACCTTACATCCCCCAGGGTTTTTGGGCAGCTGCCCACCCTTCTGATGATGTCCGTTTAAAGAATATCACAGAGCATTATTTAAGTGTCTGTGTTGAGAGCCAAAATGAGGGAGCAAGAGATTGAGCAAGAGTGTCTGTGTGTGTTTGTGTGTGAGAGAGACCACAAGAGCCTGCAACAGGATCTAACAGTCTCACATCAGTACTTGAAGTTTGTGCAGAGGCGAGTGAAAGCAAATGTCTGTAAATCAAGTGAAGAAGAAAAAACGTCTATGGAGGAAGTTAAATCAGACAGTTGAAGTGAAGGATGAGAGGATTAGTATGGCACCTGCACAATGTTGCTCGGACATCAGTCTGACTGGGCTGTGATTCAAGCATATTTGGCTAGGGACGTTGCCAACTGGCTTTGAACTAAATTATTTTGTAGGGGATTGGATCCACCTTTAAATAATCAGACCAATGAATTAACCATATAACATAATACCACAGCACAGTATATCACTGCAGGCTTCTGTCCCAGTCAATTCCTCTAGCAGAAGTTATCAAGCAAGCAGGTGTTCAGCAAGTTAGAATGGATTTACCCACAGTCAAGTACATGTGGTAATGACCTTCTCAAATCAGCAGTTGTTACAAAGTAGAGACACCCAGCTTAAATCTCCAAAGATGAAGCAATAAGATCTGGAAGCACAGTGGCTAGGAAAAACTGCCTAGCCAGGTAAGAACATATTGTAGGAAAAGAAAATAGAGAGGAGCTGGGCTCCAGGGGGTGGCCTGTCCATATTTTTAGATACTTCGTTCGAAGTATTCGTTGCATCTATCATGGTTGCACAACTATGACGTGTTGCTCTATTGTCATTCATCATCATTAATGTTGTGTGTCAGATGTAGTGGTATGTGTACATTACATTTTTTTATTTAAAAAATAAAATAGAACACATTTCATCAAGGCAGAGGTGTGTATGTTTATATACACAATAATAGCCCAATAAATACTAAAATAACTACAACTATAACTGTCAGTTATACCCTTCCCTCGTTAACCTTCCTGTATATGTATGTTTTTGTTCTTCACTAAAATGTTTTTTCTAAAGATGACCAATTCAGAATTTCACTGAAGAAGCATGAGTATATAGAAACCTAAGGCTTTTAGAGTGTTTTACCTTTTTCCATTTTGTACTACAAATGCTTGATATACAGGGAATAAAATACACCAGGCTAAAAATATCTGCAAAAATGAAGCAATTTCTAAAATGTATTTTAGACATTGTATTCTATAGAATGGTACAGGATTGTATCTTTTCTTGTATCACAGTTGTTCTACAGAAATTGGCTGGACCCACTGCCCAGCCTCACTCATGGAAAGACCATGAATGACAACATGGTCAATAATTGTGGCACAAATGTCCTCTAAAACTGTAGTTCTTTGTATTCCACTTTGAGCTAATCCACCACAACGCATCTGAACCCCTCTTCCCTTACCCTTGCTTGGACCAGTCTTTCAAAAACCAACTCATAGGTGACCTCTTTAATGCATGAATTAGAATGGATTTCTGGTTGAACTGAACAATTTTGTTAAATATGTTTTGTAGACATGTATAAGTGTGGACAGAAGTGCTCCAGCAGTTAAATCAAACTGTTTTGGGCCATTGTATACTGATTGATTGGTATAACTATCCATTAAAGATATATCTTTTCAATTTGTATCTTTTGATGCAAGGATTTTGTGTCCTATACTGTATTTAATGTTTTGAGGGTCTTTGTGCATATTTCAAATGAAGCTTGTCATTGTGGCCGACAGTGTTTCTAATTTGGACCTGCATATTAATTATTATGAAAACGTGAATTCTGCATGGACAAACGCGCTCAAGCAAATTGAGAAAAACTGTAACTTGATGTCGCAGTGACTGAGAGGGACATAAATAAAAAGCCTAATTTGCTGGCAAAGGCAAAACAAGAAGAGAAACACTGCCAAGTCCGCTTGGTCGTGAAGTAATTACGTCAACAAAATTGTGTTTCAAATGTAACGTTTTTTAAGTGCACACTGTTTGAGAAACAGACACCTCACAAGTCCTCAACTGGCAGATTCATAAATAGTATCCGCTAAACACTAGTCTCAATGTTAACGGTGAAGACGCAACTCCTGGATGCTGGCTTTCTACGCAGAATTGCAGAGAAAAAGCCATATCGGACCGGCCAATAAAAAGAAAAGATTAAGATGGGCAAAAGAGCAGACACTGGACAGAGGAAGAACTCTGCCTAGATGGCCAGCATCCCGGAGTTGCCTCTTCACTGTTGACTGTTACGCATGCAGGTACCCTGTATGCGCGTTTGTGTTTTTTCCCCTCCTGACTTTTCCCCAGGTGTCTCTTATGTTCCTGATTATGCTCGTTGGTGTTTCCCACCTGGCAGTCATGAGTGCAGTGCCTGACTGCTGAGGTGGACCAATCAGTGGACAACCCTCCTAATTCCTTTTTCCATTACCCAATCACATTACACATCCCTTGTTTAAAAACCCAGTCAGTTGGTTCTCCCAGAGAGACTCTTTTGATTTACCCCCACATGGACATAGACATTCTTGAGATACATACCGTTTTTGATAGACAGGCACTTTGCTCATACATACATCACTTAGTTTAGCACATACATCTCACTTCGTCCTGTTTCATGTGAGTATGTATTGCTGTGGTGTTTTGTTTGGTGTTGTCTAGTCAATTGTTTGCTGTGTGCTGTTTAGTCCTCGTTCAACCTGTGTTTTTGTTTGTCCCTGTGTCCCTGGGAAAAGGTTTTTTTTTTTTAGCAAGTCGCCCTTGGGCATACACAACCCGTAGGAAAACTTTGTCTAAAACACTAGCTAGAACTGAGCGGACCACCCACTGTATTTTTGTATTGGTTAGTAGTCAGCTAAGCGGTTCTTGAGGCAGGCAAGTTCAGTTTAGGGGTGTTTGGACTATATTATTTCATTTCTTGGGTTCAGCTTAGCCCCTTTTCCCTTCCCCCTTTACCGTGTGTTTATAATAAACGTTTTATGTTTGACGGTAGCTTTGGTTGTCTGTCGTTTGTTCTCACTGTTCATTTACACTACACTAATTTGCATGAGGCTTATGTTACGGGTCTCTGTACCATCCACCCTAGACTACTAGACCCAGGGTGTTTTAAGGCCGGGTGTTTTGTAAAAGCACTTTGTGACAACTGCTGATGTAAAAAGGGCTTTATAAATAAATTTGATTGATAGAGCCACAGGGTTTGTAACATTGATGTTGAGATTATTGTTTTGGGGGTACTATTTAATCATGCTGTGAGTTGAGGACTTGTAAGTACTTGTGCCCATTTCTCAAACTATCCATGCTAATGTATGTCCTCTTGCTCAGTTCAGTGCACCGGGGCCTCCCACTCCTCATTCTATTCTGGTTAGAGCCAGTTTGCACTGTTCTGTGATGGGAGTACTAAACATCGTTGTACAAGATCATCTGTTTCTTGCCAATTTCTCTTACAGAATAGCCTTAATTTCTCAGAACAAGAATAGACTGGTGAATTTCAGAAGAAAGTTCTTTGTTTCTGGCCATTTTGGGCCTGTAATCGAACCCAGAAACAGTGATGCTGAAGATACTGGAACTAGTCTAAAAGAAACTAGTCTGAAGAAGGCCAGTTTTATTGCTGCTTTAATCAGCACAGAACAGAACAGTTTTCAGCTGTGTTAAGATAATTGCAAAAGGGGTTTTCTAATGATCAGTTAGCCTTTTAAAATTATGAACTTGGATAAGCAAACACAATGTGCCATTGGAACACAGGTTGTACACCTATGTAGATATTCCATTGAAAATCAGCCGTTTCCAGCTACAAGTCATTTCAATATTAACAATGTTTACACTGTATTTCTGATCAATTTGTTTTTTTGTTGTTTTTTAATGGACAAAAATGTAGCTTTTCTTTCAAAAACAAAGACATTTCTTTGTGACCACAAACATGTGAACAGTAGTGTAAGTACTACAGGATAGGTTTGGCAAAGATAGGAAAATGAACAGAGATGATATTTGGTAGAATATTATGGCAGAATCTGATCCTTGATCAGTACTCCTCATAAACATAGGTCCAGGACATGAACTGGCACTTCTTGTGTTGACTAACATGGTTACTAACCTGTTTTATAGGTAAGCTTTCTCTGGGTAGGCTGGCTGCCTGGCACCTCCCCTGGTTAAAAGAATATAAATTCTAACAAGGGTCTTCCTCAGAACGTTCTAATTACAAACATATGTCTTCAGTCCATTACTTTCTTCCATTGTCATGTTAGGTTAAAGCAATGCATTATTATAAACTTTTCAAAGGTTCATATTACTTCGAAAGTTTTATTTTTAATTCAATTCGAGGAAGGATCAGTGGTAAAGCAATTTCCTGGCAAAAACATCCTCAACAGTCGATACCTCGAAAATGCTTACCTGCACTTATAACTAGCTAAGAATATAACTTAAGCTCACTCCACAGGTAGCTTGAAATTTGGACTGTGGAGCTATCCAATTGGTACCTTTTGTATGGCTCAAACGGTTGGAATGTTCTCAAAGAGGGCAGTCTTGTGTGTTGAGGAGCAGAGGACAGCAAGGTTCCGACCCAGTGTTGCCCCAGGCGAACAGTCATTTGGGGAAGCTAAACTGTTAGCAGTAGCACACTGATGTCGGTCTCATGCTTATCTTTGTCCTGCAAAACAACAGTTCTTTAGGGGACCCTGCAATTTGTCGTTTCGCTTCTCAACAAAGCCTGTCCATGCATGATGACCTGTGCTATTTGACTGACCAACATGACCTTGTCTGTGGAGTTTATGATTTGATTACACAACACCAAGGGCTCTCGTATGTAGTGGTGCAAATTGGCTCACAAAGTTCACAATGACTGTCTCGCTGTATAGTCATGAGGTGACATTATCTCACTACATCAACTGACGCATGAAAGGATATTCAAGTGATAGAAAGCTCATGTACGCTACATATAATTTAACAACAGCCAAAGTGCCTGAAGTACCGTTGATCTTGTTACATGGATCTGTGTTATTAGCCATCTTCGTTGCCAACATTATGTCAAGATTCCTGAGTTAACTTCTATTTCATTATTTTTTTTTTCTAGTTAGAACAGAGCAATCCAAAACTTGAAAAGAGATTTATGTAGATAACAGTTGTTATTGTGAAAAGGCTCCTTGCCGTCTTTGAAATATGAGACCGAACCTTTTCAAACAGTATTTCAGTATTCCTTATCTACACCAATGGTCTTAGGAAAGTAAAAAAAAAAATACACCTTTAAAAGTGTTGAAAAAGGGCAACCGTTAAAAAAGCAAATTCTGATATTTCTCATGCAAACACTTCGAAAGTGTTACATTGTAAACAGTGTTCAGTACTGATCTGAATTTGTGGTGCAGCCATGCAAAACTGCCTCATAAAACTGATAAGGTTCTGTGCGTGTGTCAAGCTTACACCTGTGCAAATAGGTGTTTATCCAACAATGAAATGGAAAATCTAACCAATGCCTCAAGTGTCAAGCACTGTCTGCAATTTTAATAGCTGTCAAATGCTTGGTTGTTCTGTCCTTAAGAAAATCTCTATTTTCAATCAAGTAAACGTCTTAAAAAAACATTGGAGAAGGTCAGAGGTCCCACCACTCCTATCTTCTTATCCAGTTGGTTTTTAGAAAGAGGATAAAAAAAGACCTGAGGAATCAAGTAAATGCAGTTTCAAAGAGAGTCGTGGTGTGGAGGAAACAAAAACGGAGAAAGCAAGCATTTGACGCCTTGAAGATTTTATTGACTGTTTAACTATAAATAATTATTATTTTATTTTTTGCATTATATTGTCCTTTCACTTTGTAATAATACAATGCTGAAAACATAAACATATGTACTGCAGCACAAACAGACCTCTAAATCACAAAGAACATGCCAGGACCATGATTCATTTGACATTTTGATTGACATGTAGATAAGATTGTTGATTCATGTGGCTATGGTTTTGTGCCTATGCAACCTAAACTTAGTCTGAAATCTAACGACAATATCGTCTTGCCTAACCATTACCTTGAGTTAACATTAACCATTTACCGTAAAGTTTATTCATATCGTGGCGTTTTTCATTTTCAATCTATAACTTTAAGTATCAACATAATAGCTAAACGTTAAGGAGCAACGTAACCATGAGCCATTAAAGACCAATGGCACTGGGGAAATGTTCATAGAGACAGTAATTGCACTGATTTATATTCATACAGAACATGTTATGGTTTACAAATTAGTGTTATGGTTTACAAACCATGACACTTCACACTGACATGCAGTGTGATGTGTGGGTATATAGACAGGAGTGTCTTTCTAAATCATGTCCATTCAGTGGAATTTTGTAAAGACTGCAATCAAGTTCTAGAGACTCATGGATGATCAAAGGACACAAGAAACATCTGAGCTCAATTTAGAGTGTCATTGCAAGGGTCTGAATAATTCTTTAGATGAGATTTTTCAGTTTTTTCTTTTCAATGAATTTGCACAAATTTCTGAGAATGTGTTTTTGATTTGTCATTATGGGGTGTTGTGTTTTAATTGGTTGTGTGTAAATTAATCAATTATAAATTAAGTCTAGAACACGACCAAAACTGAAGGGGTCTGAATGCTTTGCGAAGCAAGACAATTGTATAAAGTCAAGGATTACTTTTGACCAGAGCTCTATGGGCCTTCAGCAAAACTAGCTGCCAATATACAAAATATGGTGCCATTTGGGACACAGAATTCTGTAACACTGTGACTGACCAAACCCTCTTTATCCTAAAATGCAGGACTGGGGGGATCTCTGAGCTTGGCTCAGTAATGCTCATTGAACCAATGTTCATATGCAGCACACAGCACTTACAGGTTGAGTGCTGAGAGCAGGGAAGATATGGAGGAAGGTTTAACAGCGCAAGCCTGGCCCAGACCTCATTAAAAAGCATTCAAAGTCAGGACCTAGCTACAGCGCTAAAGCTACAGTAATTATAATACACTGAGCATATTACTGTACCAGGCCTATCTCTGTGGGTTATGCCAGGCTAGTTACTATGAGTACCCAGCTAGCATTGGTTCTTATGCTCATATTGCTAAGTGAAAAGGTATCAGTACCTAGCTCCACAGACATAACTGACTATTGCTTAATCCCCAACCCAGATAACTGCTAGGGCCTGGAGCTCTCTGTCTGGTCCCTTTCATCAGAGCGGTTAACCATTTAGCACACTAAACCCTCCGGCCATTGTCTGAATTAGGCAAATCATATATACATATAAACTAGAGCTTCAATCATCTGACATTCTGATACTTGGAGTCAGAGAGAAAGTTGTGTTTTTTGTCTTTTCTCAGTGCAGCTGTGAAGAACACAGTTAAAATATAACACAGTGAAACAGATCAAAACATTTTTATTTGATAAAATTATGAGAGGTAGTAGAATGCTGTCATAAAAATCTGTATTGCTGCCCATAGTAAATTTTTTACATGTTTTGAAAGCAGCACACCATCCCTCAATATGGGGGTGTATTCAAAATAGCTTTTCAAAATAGTTTAGAAAGTTTCTAATTGTATGCTAGATAATGGGAAATGTGTCCATTTTATCATTTTATAAAAAGCTTCTGTTTTTGAGATAAGGGCCTTTCAACCAATAGAGACAATATCATAAAACACTACTGCCCACAGACACCCCTGCCCGGCATGCAAACAAACACACACACACACACACACCCACACACACACACACACACACTCACCCACACACACACACACAGCACCCAAGCCAGATCCCTGGAGTGATTGTAGGAGACAGATAGTGATCAAGATTAGACAGATGAGGGATGAGAGGAAGAGATTGGGCATGAAGGTGAGAAACAGAAAAAGAGATGGAGGTAAATGCAGATTGAGAAAAAGAAAGTGAAGAGAGAGAAACAAGTGAAGACGGAGAGGTAGAAAGAAAGCGAGAGAATGAGAAATGAATGAGGAGAAAAGGGGTAGCAAAGAGACAGAGGTAGAGTTAACCTTGAGAAAGATGAAGGACGACGTGGAAGAGGTGTGGGGGTGCTGAGATACTGGTTGTTGAATAAGAGAGACATAAGAAGGAAAGATATATAATGGAGATATGTAGATAGAGAAGGAGGCACACGGAGAGAGTAAAGGCATATAAAGAGAGCAGAGGATTGAGATGGAATCAGAAAAGGGGGAGAGAGAGATGGAAGCAGTGAGGGAGAGAGATTGTCTGGAGGTATGCAAGAGGAACGTAGTGATCAGCGCCGGGCTGTGACCCCACTTAGTGGAGCTGCTGAATGCTTTCCGCTTCACTGGGGCACTGCATGAACACACACAAACACACACACACAAATTAGCTTATTAGTAACAAACGTAGACCTACAATGTCCTTGCAATCCCAGGACAATTAATGTGTGTGTGTGTGTGTATGTTATGTTGGATTTTTTTGTGGTTTGTGTCTCGGTATCTGTGTGTGTTTTTTTGTGTTTGTCTGAGTGTCTCTGTGTGCTTGTGTCTGGGTGTCAGTGTCTACGTGTTTGTGTACGTGTATGTGTGTGATTCTATGTTTTTGTGTGGGTCTTCGTGCTTGAATGTAAGACAGAAAGAGATAGAAAGAGAAGGAGACAGCAGTGAGTATGTAGTTTGTGTGGGAGTGTGCACTGTCTGCATCACCAATCCTGCTGTGGCCAACTGGTCCTAATGGAATGTAACATCCAACCATAGTTGAATCCAGTTTCTGTTTCGGTTCCCGGTGTGCCTGGTTGCCATTCTATCTTGGTAATCACAGACAGATGTGCGTGGCGCTTCTCTCATCCTCATCTCTCAGCCAGCAGTATTGGCTTATTGCAACAAAGAGCTTTTGTAATTTCCTTAACCACTCTCAGCTATATATATGAGTAGGTGTGTCCAAACCTTTGACTGATACTGTATACCGATCAGCCATAACATTATGACCACCTGCCCAATACTGTGTAGGTCCCACTTTTGCTGCCAAAACAGCCCTGACCCGTCGAGGCATGGACTCCACTAGACCTCTGAAGGTGTGCTGTGATATCTGGCATCAAGACGTTAGCAGCAGATCCTTTAAGTCCTGTAAGTTGCGAGGTGGGGCCTCATCACACTGCCTCCACCGGCTTGCCTCCTTCCCATAGTGCATCCTGGTGCCATGTGTTCTCCAGGTAAGCCACGCACATGCACCTGGCCATCCACGTGATGTAAAAGGAAAAGTGATTCATCAGACCAGGCCACCTTCTTCCATTGCTCCGTGGTCCAGTTCTGATGCTCATGTGCCCATTGTAGCCGCTTTCGGCAGTGGACAGGGGTCAACATGGCATCCTGACTGGTCTGCGGCTACGCAGCCCCATACGCAACAAACTGCCATGCCCTGTGTGTTCTGACACCTTTCTATCAGTACCAGCATTAACTTTTTCAACAATTTGAACAACACTAGCTCGTCTGTTGGAACGGACCACACGGGCCAGCCTTCGCTCCCCACGTGCATTAATGAGCCTTGGCTGTCCATGGCCCTGCCACTGGTTCACCGCTTTTCCTTCCTTGGACTTCCTTTTCCTTCCACTTTTCATAGGTCCTGACCATTGCAGTCCAATTACACCCCATGTGGGCTGCAGTTTTGGAGATGCTCTGAGTCGCTCTGATCTTTACGCTTGGCCATTTTTCTTGTTTCTTACACATCAACTTTGAGGACATAATGTCCACTTGCTGCCTAATATATCCCACCCACTGACAGGTGCCATGATGACGAGATTATCAGTGTTATTCACTTCACTAGTCAGTGGGCATACTGTTATGGCTGAACGGTGTATATTTACAGTACCAGTCAATGGTTTGGACACACCTACTCATTCAATAGTATTTCATTATTTTTTTACTATTTTACACAGTAAAATACTAGTAATGACAAAAACTATTAAATATGAGCATATGGAATCATGTGTCTCTTCTCCCAAAATTAGGAGTTCATTTAGAGTTACTAGCTTCAGAAATCGACAATTAACTGCACCTCAGATTGCAGTGCAAGTACCATAAGTAATTGACCATTATGTTCCAATTGTTGCAAAGGTCAAATTGCAAAGGAAATACTGCTGACGGACATCAATAATAAGAGACTTGCTTTGTCCAAGAAACACAAGAAGTGGACATTAGACAGATGGAAATCTTTCTTTTGGTCTGATGGGTCCAAATTGAGAGATATTTGGTTCCCACTGCCTGGAGTGGTGAGACAGAATGGGTGAATGTATAATCTCTGCATGTGAGGTTCCCATCGTGAAGCATGGTGGTGGTGTGATGGTGTGGCGATGCTTTGATGGTGATACTGTCTGTGATTTATTTAGAAGCCAAGGCACACTCAAACAACATGGCTATCACAGCATTCTGCAGCGATACCCAATCCCATCTTGTTTGTGTTTAGTGGGACTATTATTTGTTTTTCAAAAGGACAATGACCCAAAACACAAAAAGGCTATTTGTACAGAAGGAGAGTGATGGTGCTGCATCAGACGATCTAGTCTTCACAATCACCCAACCTCAACCCAAGTGAGATGGTTGGGATGAATTTTACCTCAGAGTGAAGGAAAAGCAGCCAACCAGTGCTCAGCATATGTGGGAACTCCTTCAAGATTTTTGGATAAGCATTCCACGTGATTACCTCATGAAGCTGGTTGAAAGAATGCCAAGAGAATTAAAAAAAATAAATGTGAAATAAATATTTCACATTGTGAAATAAATATTCCACAGTTATTGGCACCCCCAGAAATTCTCATAAGTAAAATCTAACTGAAATATATTCCCATTCCCATATTTTACGTTTTTAGTGGTTATGAACACTTTAGTGGTAAACCATGACTTTCTGTTTGACTGGATTATAAATATGAGGTGACACACTGGCCAAATTCCCACTGTCATCCATCACAATGGGAAAGACCCGAGAATATAGTAATGATGTGCAACAAAAGTTGTTGAGCTGGAAAAATCAGGAAATGACCATAAGAAAACAGCTCAATGGTTAAAAATGCAAATTTTCCCTATCTGGGCAATAATAAAGAACTTTAAAGGAACTGCAGATGTTAACACTCGGCCAGGAAGAGAATCTGTATCTCTATGCACAGTGAGGAGGATGGTTTGCATGGACAAAGAATCTCCATAGATCACAGTTGGAGAATTGTAGAAGTTAGTTGAGTCTTGGGGTCAGAAAGTCTCCAAAATTACGATCAGACATCACCTCCATTACCATATGTTGTTTGGGAGGGTGGCCAAAAAAAGCATTTGTTGTCATCAAACAACAAACTTTAGCACCACAGTTTGCCAAACGTTACTGGAACTTTCAATGACACAGGGTTCTATGGTCAGATGAGACCAAAATAGAGCTTTTTGGAAACTAACACCAGAGGTGGGTTTGGTGTAGACAGAAAAATAGCCATGCAGAATTGTACCTCATCCCCACTGTGATGGTGGATCTTTGATGTTGTGGGGCTGTTTTTCTTACAAAGCCCCTGGGCAATTTGTTAGGATACATGGTATCATGGACAGTGCCGGATCTAGCCTTTTGGGGACCCTAAGCAACATTTTATTTGGGGCCCCATCGTCCCTATCAGTCAGGGGCTCCCTAGCAGTTGGAGGCCCCCTAGTGGTCGGGGCCCTAAGCAACCACTTCTGAAGCTTATGCCTGGAGCCGGCCCTGATCATGGACCTGATCACCTGACCAAAAACCTGTAGGATGAGCTGAAGAGGAGAGTCCACAAGTGTGGACATCGGAATCCGAAGAATCTGGAGATTCTGTATGGAGGAATGGTCTTATTTCCCTTGTCAAATGTTCTCCAATCAATCACATTACGCATTATAGTTGAAGATTCTGTGCTGTTATCTTGGAAAAGGGAGATGACACAAGGTATTAAATGAGGGTCACAATTGTGGCACACATATTTGAGAAAAAAAAATATGATGAAAACTGTTTGGTTTTTTGTCAATTGTTTTCCTTTAATATAAGGTTAGATTTGTGTTAATATTTTGACTGAGAGGCCAAGAGGATATACAAAAATATTTTTTCACAGCCCATTTTGCTCATATTTAGCCTACCAAGGGTGCCAATATCAGTGGAGGGCATTGTAGCTAAGTCACATGTTTTTTGTGAAATTCATGTTTGTTTAACTTCTTCAGAACAGAGATTCACCCGAACACGCCCAATTCCTATTCCCGACTTCCTCCTCTTCCCAAGTTCAGGGCTCCTCCGTGACCGGCTGTGTGAGATGGCAGTGAGGGAGGTAGAAGATTCCTATTGTAGTTGACTGAAGTTGTCCGCTAGGTGGAGATACTGAGGCCTGAGTTGTTCCGTCCGACTGCTAGTCAGTCAGTCATTCAGCCTCAGTACCAGACAGAGTGCACTAAGCTCAGCCACACAGAGCTGAGACAGAGAGTAGCGAGAGGACGAGGCTGTTACATGCCGTTGCCTTCAGTTTACTAGTGGGCATTCTACTGGACCGAGAAAAGAGACGGGGACTTTTACAAGGCATTAAAGGGAGGGACTTTAATCATGTTTCTGACTGCCGGCGCTCTCCTGATGGTGGTGGCAGCGATGCAGGTAAGCTACCTACGGAACCGTTGTCTCGGTTGGCGGTGTATGGTGGTTTGGTTGGCTATGGGACGGGGTTCTGACGGAGTGGATTTCTCTGTGACGATGTTTAACTGAATATTCCTCCTACGGAGTTATGTTTTTCCCTCTACATTACGTCTATATCAGTACCCAATAAAACTCTGCTTCACGAATGATAATTATTAGAGTTAAGTTGAATCGGCTACCATAGTAGGTCGCTGATTTATAGCTATTGATTTTAGGCTATGCGTCATCCTGTAGCTGTTAGACATCGCTCTAAGATAGCATATTTGTTCATTCCATTTTCTTAAATGCAATTAGAGTAATAGTTTTGAATAAATCAGTCTAGCACCCGAGCTTTGCGGTAGGTATTCCGTAGCTTGCACTTGATTAAACTGTAGCTCTCCAATGGTGTTTTTTGTTTGTTGCCTATTGCCTAATATCCGTACACAATTCACGCGCTTAGCCTATAGACTACTTGATTCAAGAAATGTTTTTTTAGATATACAGTACCAGACATCTCGTTTTGGTACTGTATATCTAAAAAAACGGATCCATGGTTATTGCTACCTCGTAGTAGATTTGTAGGCTGTGGGGTTGTGGGACAGCGGTGTAAAGACGATACGGTTATTATTGTGTAGACGCGTTACGAGCCATCAGTTGCACCAGTGCAAAAAATCGGATGTGTATTCATAACAGAGAGGTCATAGAGATAAAAATGCAACAACTGTACAAATGTACGGAATTTAAAGTAGCCGCCGGACAATCGCCTGTTTCCGCTCCACAAATTGGCTCAGAGGAATAGCCTAGTCTTTTAGTATGTTAGTTCTCCAACACGCAGGGGCTCGCGCACTCATACACATACATTCACGTTTAACTCAGATGTCAAGATTTTACAACTGATTTCCCTTAAAATTCCTGTTTCTATAATCCTACGCATAACTTCAACTTTAACCCACAGGAAAAATATATCAATTATTGAAATGTACCTGTTTTAACTATATTTTGGGGACATTTCCTCAAATTATTTTGCTTAACATCTTCACACACATGTCAAAACATTATTTGAAACCGCTCGAACCTACATGGTAAACGCAAACAGTACAGGTCTGTAGGCAGAGGGATTGCCTCTAGAGCAGGGTGGATGTTGTTGAATCAGTTTGCTCACCTTCTGGTCTGCGATAACATGTTGGGAAATGAGCATACTGACCAAATTTTTTATGGCTGGTGAGCCTACAGCTAATTAAATGTTAATTTGCAATTATGTCAGTGCCATCAAACATTTTATGACTGGCCTTTATTTACCCCGTTTACCTGGGAAGCTAACCTCATCCCCCAAGCATGTTGAATGGATGACTCAGTCCATTTGGATTTTACATCTTCATTATATTAATGTAAGCTTTTCATTTAGGGGAATATCAATGTTTGAAACGTTATTGTTGCTGTTATCTGACCTAGTTATTGGCTTATCTGTGGTCATGTTACATTAGAATATTACTTTCCTATGTTGCCTATCATATTGTATTGGTTGGTTATTGTGTCAATGCTCTCCTGCGTATTAATGGCGCTTATACCATTGTTAATCTAGCCATTTACATGGCAATGAGTTCATAAATGTCACAGGACCTGTTGTTCACATGCTTCTGCTCTTCCTACCCTCTTCTCCAGGTTGCCGTGCAAGGAGGAGGGACCATGGGGTCATTGCCACAGAGGCAAGAGTCGTTGCCATGCACACAAGGATTCTCCCAGGAGGAGTACAGTATTGCTGTAGACGAGGAGCTGAGGGAGGGACAAGCACTCTTCAATGGTACATCTTTCCCTCTCACTCACTCACACACACAAACACAAACACACACACACACACACACACACACACACACACACCTCAAAAACACACAGACAGACAGTATTTCACTGTGTCTGGGGATTTACCCACTACATAACCTGATATGTTTTGTGAGGAACTTAAAATAATTTGTTTTGGGAGTAAATTCATATAATGTTCTAGATATCAGTGTTAAAGGAAGGGTTGAGTGTTGCATTGAGTGGGTGGAGAATACTGTACGCCAGATTTTCCCAATAGGCAGGTGATAAAAAATAAATACTATTCATTTTTGGAAGTAAAATACTTGTAACACTATTAGTTCAAAGATAATGAAAATTAAGAAAATTCTATCCAGATTTTCCCACCCAGAAGTAAAGAGGCTTTTGTGATAGTATCCCAATGTGATCATGGTCTGAATTTATTCTTTTTTTTGTGAAATACAATGTCTTTAATGGATCCTTGAAGTCAATTTGTACTGTGTAAATACACGCCTGACAAATAGGGGATTATCTGATTCCTATTTTACTGGTATAATCTGATGATATTTTGATCTCTAAGTTTTTGTATGGATTGTGCTTAAATGGATACCTCAGGTGGCAAATGTAAGCTCTTCTATTCTCCCAGAGTTAGATGATCGTTCTGACACTATTTAATGTATCAGTTGGAAGGAAGTTGAAAAAATGCTAGCTTTGGAAATCATGTGTGTGTGTGTGTATATATATATGACAATTGTTGGACTGGAGCCACTGAATTCTGGTAGTTGTCAGTTGTCACTTGACAGCAAAACATCACTGACACAATCCGTCGCTGGCACAGCTCTGTCTCTTGCCCCAAGTATTGTTTCACCACTCATGGAAACGGAGGTGGCGAATCGTGCTGAACAAAGCCCTACCTTGTCATCTCCCTCTCTTTTTTACCTCATGTCCCTGACAAACATTTTAATGTCAGAGCTTGAGGAATACCCTTTTCAAAGAGCTAACACCCCAGATTTTTGAGGCTTCACTAAAAGGGCTGTACCGCAGAGTTGAACGTTCTTAGCGCAGCGCTTGCCTTTACATCCGGTAACAGCATCCGTTGTTTCTCTCAACACAGATTTTGATTGGCTTTACCAGTGATTAGTAATGAGGGGGGTTGGGTTAGGGGAGTGTAAGACAACAGGACGTCTGCCTCATTATCACACATACAGTGGGTCCCGCCCCCCCCCCCACCCCCACCCCCACACTGATGAAACAGCGTTTGATCAATGATATCGATCTGGCCAGCTTGTATCTATCCTCTGATCAATGATCTCTCTGTGTGTTCAGACAGGGAGACCCGCCAGGGTGTGAGCTGGGAGGGGGTGTGCGGGTGTGTGTACACGAGCCAGAGGCGGACATAGCTGTGATTCTGCGTTTAGAATGGTGAAGTTCGTTGCACTTCATGTCCTATCCAAGACCCAGTCTGTTGGCAATTTAGCTCATTTTCACCTTTCACCTTTCATTGGCTCCTGTGAATCTGTGACCTGTGACTAGAGTTCTGTAAGCTAATTTTCAGACAGCGACCTGTGGTAAAACACAGGAAGAGAAAGACAGAGAGAGAGAGGGAGAGAGAGGCTTCTTGACAGAGAGAGAGAACATCCGCCTTTGCCATCTCTTCAATTTGTACTACTAAGATAACCTCCAGCATTGAATTTCACACCTGTGTACGACATGCCACGGTCTGACTGGATTTAGTGTGTGTGTGTTTTATGATTCTACCTATGCTGAATGACCTCTGGATTGTGTCCTGCTGATTCATTTCCCCTGTTCTTTGTATCAGGAGATTAGCCATTAGGATGTATGCTCACACACTCACACAAACAAACACACACACACACACACACACACACACACACACACACACACACACAAACACACACATTTGTTTTACTGTCCTTGTGTGGACCAGAAAAACAAAGTTCCCTTTTTTCCCTGTCCCTTAACATTAACCCTTTTGTCAGGTTGCATTATCATTGCGGGAACTTCTTCTAAGCTCATACACACACACACACACACACACACACAAACACACCAGGAAGACACCTCATCAGTTGTGTGTTTTAGTAGAAACCACTATTATTAGCAGCATCAATCTGGTGCCACCCTCTTTCTCTTCTCTTAGAGACCCTATCTGTATTCCAAATGGCACAGGGCTCTCAAAAGAAGTGCACTGTGTAGAGAAAAGGATTCCATTGGGGACACATGCCTGTCATCAGACAGATGGCCCAGCTGTGAGATAAATTCTTCCTGTTTTCGGCCTTGTTATTTTCACATCCAGAAAATCATGGAAACCCTTTCATAATATAATGTATGAATAGTTATGCTGGCTCCAGATGGAACTCTAGATCAGGGTCAAGATCAGGTCTCTGGTCAAGAAGAGGTCTCTGGTCAAGAAGAGGTCTCTGGTCAAGAAGAGCTCTCTGGTCACAAAGAGGCTCTGATCAAAAATAAACTCTGTTCAAGAAGAGGCTCTGGTCAGGAATGTGTGTATTACAGTTGAGTGGGCCTAAACATGGTTCAGTGAGGAAATGTGTCAACTAACCATAGGGAGTTAACATGGAGATGACTGGGGAGTGACACTCTGTGTCTGTTTCTGTTAGGAAAGGTATTTTCAACAGTTCAGTCACAGGGTGACTTGTGTGTGTCTGTATTGTGTGTTTTGTGTGCACCCAGTGGAGTGGAAATGTCAAAAACTCAATTTAACAGATGGTAGAACATGGCAGAAGTGTTTTGACCATGCCTTTTTCTGAGGGTGGATCCAACAGTTTGTGTGTATTTCAGTCTGTGTTTGTGCATGTTTGTTACGTACACTGTGCTTTTCTATATAACAAGTTTTAAAACAGGTTAATGTGATTTGTTAAGATGACAGAGCGAACAACACACAGTCAGACAAAGACAAACAGTCAGAGACAGACATACAGACAGACAGCAAGACAGAGAATAGGGACAAAGAAAGACAAGACAGAGAAAGACAGGAAATGACATGACAGAGGAAGAGACAGACGCACACAGACAGAAAGCCACAGACGGACAGCCCTGGGGTACAGACGGCTCGAGGCTTAGTTAATTATTTAATTGGATCAGGAGGAAGAGTGTCAATTATTAATTAGGGGATGAAGATG
>JACXGI010007464.1:0-22191 GCA_016801175.1 Esox masquinongy
TTTTTAATCTTTATATGTTTTCTTATTGTATTTCTATTATTATGATGTTTTCATTTGTTTTGATGTTTTAATTTGAGTATTTGTTTTTATGTTATTGTATTTTTATATATTTTTTATTTTATTTTTCTTTGTAAAGCACATTGAATTGCTTCGATGTATGAATTGTGCTATATAAATAAACTTGCTTGCTTGCTTGCTATAATAAACATTTTATGTTTGACGGTAGCTTTGGTTGTCTGTGTCGTTTGATCTCACTGTTCCTGTACACTACATCACTTTGCATGAGTTTTATGTTACGTGTCTCTGTACCATTCACCCTAGACTGCTAGAGCCACAGGGTTCGTAACAGTACACAGTGCTTTCTACACTGGCCCATAAGGATTCAGAAAACATCATTAGTCATTAAAACTGACATGGTAAATGTGACAGGTATAAAACTTTTTTAAATTAATTTGTTTTTAAATTAAAATTATTTGAAAACCATGTCTCTGTGATGAGCAAATACCATCATGGGTGGGATCTCTAAAGGCAATGTACAACGGGGATATTAGAGGTGTGGCTTCACTTATTTTGTCAAGATTAACTCATATCTTGACCCACGCAAGGGTCTCCAGCCTTTTCAGGAGAGGTACAAGTTAGGTCAATTAGGCACATTCTTCTCCACTCCTGCTACTTTTCCCTAGGTCCTTAGTGTAAAAGAAAAAGTACTGTACAACATTTTCTGTCAATTTACCTGGTCAAATACGGGTTATAAAAAATACTCTAATGGGGCCCCTATAAAAGCTGTAAAGTGCTGCAAAATTCTGCTTAAAGCAGTACTAGGTAGGATTTTTTCAGTAAAAAAACAAAAGTTTTGTCCCCTATAAACATGTTGTGTAAGCAAATGAGGCCCTCTAAAAGTTGTTTAGCAACACAGGCAGCTCAGTGCCACTGGAAAGTCAATTTATAATTTTTGGAGTGTGCCACTACTTTCCAGCCAATTCTGTTCCAGCCAATCGCCTTTGGCGAGGCGGGCCTTCCAGCCAATCGCCTTCTGCGAGCCGGGCCTTCCTCCTTGGCTTATATTGAGAAAGCACATTTTAACTGGAAGATATATATAGCATGTATATATAGCATAAGTAAACCATAGGGAGCGTAGTTTGCTTACTGTAAGAAACTATAATGGCAGCTAGAGACCAGGGGCCGTATTTACGAAACATTTTATCTTACCACTAGGAGGACTCCTAAACAGCACTAAAGGTTCCTAGCTAAGAGTTTCCTCTTAAAACCTATTCACAGAGCTGCTAAGACCAACTTTTACTAAGGAACGGGGAGAAGTCTTAAGCTAAAAGAAAGGGCGAGGTTGACCCCGTTGCTATGAATGATGTTGTGTATGCCCACAGTGATTGGCTGATAGGGGAGTGGTCTCTGTCAGTGAATTCTTCATAGCAATACTGTAGAACGATGTGTCATGTTGCCATATTGAAATTAAGATATTAAAATAAAAATGTAAGTGTCACTGATTAAACATGAAACCAAGAATGACATACTGAATAGTCAAGATATGTTCAGCTAATTATCAGCCTCTTACCTGTCTAGGATCTCTAAAGAAATGCGCGTTCATCTTTTGATGGTGCAATAATTCATGCAATTAAGTGTTCATGCAATTAAGTGTCATTGGTGGTATCTATACCACCAACGACACCGGGTGGTCCAGCTATGGCCATGAAGTTGGCTTTGTTTCTTTGTAGTTGGCGAATGAAACCAAATGATTTTTCAGACAATATGGGATCTGGTAAGGGCATTTATTGTTTGATGTAATATTCAAATGTCAGATGACTGAGATATACGTAGTTCGTCTGCACTGGTAGCTGTTGAAAGATTTTTCCTGTGGCCAAGTAGCGTAGAGTTGTCACAAACTTGATCTCTGGTGTTATTGAGTTGTTTCTGTTTGTTGGTGAAGTGAGTGCATCAATGACTAGCTCTACTATGATCATAATGCCCTCGCAATTAAGCCAATACCTTTTTAAGAGCTCGGGGTCAAAGTGTTTCTAAAATGTTGACCGGATTACGAGGCAGATTGCCGGCAGCAGCCTTTAGAATTGTTTGTGATTTGGTCTTAGTGATTTGGAGTCCCCTTGACTACTCCTAATCTTTCCCAATTTTAGAAGCTGGTTTTAGCGCTAAAACGCTTTATGAAATACTCTTAGGCCAAAAATTTAGGAGTCCTAAAGTTAGGACTGATGCCCATTTTTTTTAAGAGTTACTCCTAAATCAGCAAGTTAGGAGCTACTTTTAGCCTTAAGATGTTTTGTGAATGCGGCCCCAGGACGACAAAACTGCCAATCCCCTCGTCTACTACAGCATACACTACAAAAACTGCAAAGAAGTGAAAGAAGACTAGCTCTCCATAGCTAGCAACCAGGAACCCTAAGCTAACGTTAGCAAGGCTAAGAAAAACAGGGTTATTCTGAGTTATTGTTGGAACAGGTAATTCTATTTTCTATAATATTATTATTTGGAACTTCATTCTCTATCAGGCATTGGTGTGGAACCGCTTTCTGATTGGCGAGTAATTGCAAAATGCTGTAATAGGTTTTTTTTTTTTTTTTGCTGTAAGTGTTTTTGTGTGTTGGCAACCTTGGATGTAGGTCCAGTAAATTTCCCAACCAACTGCAGGCTGTCGAAACGGGGTGATGACAGCCACAGGATGCTGCAGGCATGGATATCCACCATCTTCTGAAAATAATTGTTTGATTCTGTTTGTGAAGTGTTTTAGACCATTATTCTACATTATGTTGTTTATAAATGTTCATAACTGAATTCTAAACACCTTAACTAATTGTGAAGTGGTTGACTGTCATTGCTGTACTGTGTAATTTGTGGTCCAAGATGATTTGGACCTTCTAAAACTGTTCTGATTCAGCCTGTGGAATTGGAAACAAGCAGTAGCCAATAGGAAACAGTAAGGCATTTACTTCATGAGATGGTTGGGGTTTCCATTAAGATGTTCAACTTAAGTAAAATGGTTTGGATACTATTCCATCACTTACATTGAGAAAGTCAAGTGCCAATATGATGTAGCCTTGCCATCCTCCGTCTCATTCTGGCCCTCAGGATCAGGTGCCTTTGTTCAGTGTCCTCCTATATATATACAAATATCTCTAATCGGTTGTCATGACTATCTTTTACTTCTGCTTTTAAACGCTGGTAGCTCGTTAATGTGCTTGTGAAATTCACAAGGTACCAGCGGGAAAAAGCTGAGGAAAAAGATAGGCAACCGATTGGATAGATAGGCTAAATAGGTATGAGGTAGACAAATATATCTATATATAGAGGTACAGACACGGCAATTCACACAGGAGCATCATAAAATTTTAGTACACATCCTATGAAATGAGTGAAGTGACGAACACTTGTTTTGAGTTTGTCTTTAACTTTATGAAGTAGGAGCCTACATTAAAAACAAAAATAATACACAAACACAATACAGCAAAAGTGTATCACATGTTGCGCTGATCATGCCAGTGTTTTCATGTCACTGCTTAAATGATCTGAGCCCAGGGTATTGTGCAATAGCCAAGCACACATGCATCTCAATGTAGATAGGTGCGTTCTCTGTCCTTGCGATCTTGCAAGACAATTCTCTCAAGGACACTAGGCAAAAACGTTCTTCTCAAGGACACAAGTACGTTCTTAGCGTTCTTGTAATTGATAAACAGCCATAATATTGCAAACGCAACAACTTATTAAATTAGCAACCAGTATGTAACTCTTCATATAATGGGTGAGCTGACGAGATGTCAATCATTTAGTAAAAATGTTCTAGAAGTTACATAACCTGAAGGTAGCTAACTTTGTGGGCGTTGCCATGTTTGTTTTTCTGAATCAACCAAAGATAACAGTGATAAGATGAGTCACTCTGAGACCGTGTCACGCATTGGCTGGGAGGTAGGACACAAGCGAACGTAGTTTAATGAAGTTTTACTGAAGAAACTACAAACGGCAGGAACAGGCAAAGGCAAAACACAGCAACAAACAATGACCAACAAGAAACACTGGGGCAGGAGGAACTTACATAGGGACACAACGAGGGAGCAAGCAAGGCACAGGTGGAAACAATAAGGACAAGGACAGGCTGCGTGTAAGAACACAAACAAAAACCAAACATAACAGGCAACATTCAAAAACGAAACCCAAACGGAACAGAACCTCACAGACCGGTTGGTTATTTACATTTGCTCTTCTTCCGGACAGATGTAAATAAACTTGGCGGCACGTATAGACAGTAATTAGCTAAAATAGCTCAATGTAAATAGTTCAATAGCTCAAATTTTCACTGATCAGATTTGTACATTACTAAATATGTAATTCATAATTTGTCATAATCTTTTGAGAACTTGTGAATATTAATGTAAATAAATTATTAACACACAAACTATTGTCTGATAGTTTGCATAGTGATATTGATACAAGTGAAGCATGCCTTTACATTTTACGCAGATACTTATTCAGTACACCTTTCAACAGTATGACTGCCGGTAGTAGTTAGTGAATATAACTTTAACTAGTCAAAAGCAGAAATGTAATGCATAACAAAATAGCGTGGTGTTTTTGGGCAGCTCTGGGTGAAATGTATTGTGGCGTCATAACCAGTGTGCATACTGACATCACGTGCATTAAAAACTCAATCATGCTGGGGGGACATTTATAGATATTTCGAACTTACATGTTAAAAAACATAAACGCTTAGAGCAATACCCAGTTTTTCAACACAATCCTCAAAAGTTTCATAAAGTCTTGGTGCTGGCTGTCATAGCATAGAAGGGCCTCAGCATTCTTCACGTCTTTGGGTTTCTATGACCAGAGCAGTATTACAGGCAGTAAGCACCAGCATCACACTTTCAGTCTTATTTTTCTCTGCCCCATTTCTGCTGCTAAGGTCCCCGATTATCTAAATGCGTCAAGGCCCTCATAACATGAAGAGCAGTGGGTGTTATGTTTCCATGTTCTGACCCAGCAAACGTGATCAGACCAGTTGGCATCATCCACGTCTTGATGCTGTGGCCAAAGAATTTGTTAAGTGTCTCAGTTCTGTCAAAAATTGCTCAATTTCTGGCATATTTTCAATAACCTCAATAAGAATAAGTTTAAACCTGGAGTAGCTAACTGTGAAATAAATTGAAATGTGAGAAACAGCTCCCCTGATTCCCAACCCCTAGCCTGAGTTTGATTGACAGCTGGGTTTCTCTTTCCTAATCACATGAACGCGTATGCAAGAAAGAGGAGCTATCCACTCCCCGCAGGCGATCAGATGCAATTATTACACCCAGCAAACGATATTAATCAACATAGACCCAGCTAAATGCAATGGCCACAACACAGGTAAGAAACTTTAGCTATTCAAATGTATTGTGTTTCTTTAAAAAAATATATAATGTAAAGTGTCCTAAGTTAGATTAGCCAGTTACACAACTGAATGTAGCCTAGCCAAAGTTGATTGGCTAAAGATTTGGCTGAAACAGGATTGTCTGTATTGTCACTACCTGAGTCACATAATCAATCAATCAATCAAATGTATTTATAAAGCCCTTTTTACATCAGAAGTTGTCACAAAGTGATTTTACAAAACACTCAGACTGAAACCAGAAGGAGCAAGCAACAACAATGTTGAAGCACGGTGGTTAGGAAAAACTCCCTAACAGGGGCCGAAATTTAGGAAGAAACCTAGAGAGGAACCAGGCTCGGAGGGGTAACCAGTCCTCTTCTGGCTGTGCCAGGTGAACATTTTAAGAGTACAGGTTGTAATAATTAGTAAATGCATTTGGGCTGTGTCCACAGTCTATAAAACCTAATCCAAGTCAGAAACATGACCAGATGGACAAGGACAACTGGGTGGAAGGGGGGCTGGGGGGTGGCTATCAGACTGGCAGCTGGAATCGTCAGGTATCGTCTTGATCTACAACACAGCCAGGAGGATTTTGGACAGTGGCACGTCTTTAGAACCTGGTATTCGGGAGGTGTGGGCCAAGACCTCATGTTCTCCTAAATTTGAACGGAGCAGGAGATAAGAAAATTTAGAGAGTGCATTCCTTAGGTTCACAGGGATTTACAGTGAAGAAGGAAAACTGAGCCTACTCCCCCCGGCACATTAATATAGCAGCGTGAAACCTTGGGGCTGAGACAGGGGTGGTTCAGTGACACTGTGGCCCTATCCAGGGGAGGCCCCGGACAGGGCCCATCAGGCAGGAAGTCAATCTGCCCACATTGCCAAGCATTAACCAAAGGGATACCAACCAACCACAACCATCCTGAAATGAGGGCCAAGTATTGCCAGCAGAGATCACCCCAATTGCACAATGGGCACAACGGACAGACAGCAACAAGCCAGTGACTCCGCCCCTGAATGGCACTGGAGAGAGGGCATCCCAGTGGCAATGAGAGCCCACCTGGCAAGACAGCAGGGGTGGACAGTATCAAGCCTTTCCGTTCACCTTCATACCCCTGGGCTAGACTGGACTTAATAACAGACCATGCTGATGAGATGAGTCTTTAGTAGACACTTGAAAGTTTGCACTGAGTCTGCCTATCTAACCTTAATTGGCAAATCATTCCAGAGTAGTGGAGCTCTATGAGAGAAAGCCCTGCCTCCAGCTGTTCGTTTAGAAATTCTAGGTACAACTAGAAGGCCTGCATCTTGCGATCTTAGGTTACGCGTAGTAGAGGTGGAGCTTTAATGGGTGCGATGGGTGCGCAGCATCCATGGCAGTCAATCACAGGGGCCCCCAAGAAGTTTATCTTATGGTTGAAAAAATTATAGCAAGCAGAATAAAATTTTTACGAATAATTTACTACATACTATCTAGTTGACAGTGAAGTGATAAACATCTATATTTTTTATAATTCCATAATGCATTTGTATGATCAACCAATCTGTGACCGTGGGAGTGTAGCCAGCGTTGCCAGATGGGATAGTTTCCCCCTTAATCGGACTATTTTTAATGACAGTGTGCGGTTTTTATGTGGAGTCCGTGGGTGATTGGGCCTATATTGTCAGTGAATCTGGCAACCCTGGGTATAACGTCGGATTTTGTCGGCTATATTATAAATATTAAATATAATGATTTGTCCCCTTGAGAAACGTCTTTAGTAATGTTGTTGAGCAGCAGAAGCAAGAGAAAATGGATAGATCTGACGTTACAATGACAGGAGCAGCATCGCAGCATATAGCGAAAGAAGATTACAGTTATTACCCAGGTCCAAAAGCAACTTTTTAACTGCAGGTATGTTTTGTTGTAGCATAATAACAAGCTTCTGTTCATCATGGTACGTGAAACATATGTACATTTTTGGGAGAATAGTATTAAATACCAATATTATCTGCCTATCTTTTAGTTGGGAAATCAGGTAGCCAGACTTTTGGTGGTGGGGGGGGCCTCCGCGGCTAAGGTTCACACCCATGCGAGAGAAAGCTAAACTCCGCCACTGACGTGTAGGTATGTATGGCTGGATTATTTCAGTGAGGTAAGTAGGAGCAAGCCCATGTATTGCTTTATAGGTTAACCATAAACCTTAAAATCAGCCCTAGCCTTAACAGGCAGCCAGTGTAAAGAGGCTAGTACTGGAGTAATGTGTTCAAATTTTTTTGTTCTAGTTAGGATTCCAGCAGCCGTGTTCAGCACTAATTGAAGTTTATTTATTGATTACAGTATTACAGTAATCTAATCTAGAAGTGACAAAAGCATGGATTAGTTTTTCTGCATCAGTTTTTGATAAAAAGTTTCTGATTTTTGCAAACTTCCGAAGATGTAAAAAAACACCTTAAGATATATTGTGTATGTTCATCAAAAAAGAGAACAGGGTCGAGGGTAATGCCAAGGTTTTTAACAGTTTTTTGAGATATGACCATACAACCATCAAGGTTCACTGTAAGGTCTGCCAACAAAATTTGTTTCTTGGGTCCTAAAAGAGCATTTCTGTTTTTCTTGAGTTTAAAGGCAAGATGTTCTCCGTCATCCACTTCCTAATATCTGAAATGCATGCTTCCAAACTATCTAATTTTGGGGCTTCTCCATGTTTCATCGAAATATACAACTGTGTGTCATGTCATTAGAATAACAGTGAAAATTGACATTGTGATTCAGGATGACATCACCCAGAGGCAGCATATATAGTAAAAACAATAATGGGCCCAAAACCGAGCCTGGAGGAACACCAAAACATACCTTTAATTTGTCAGAGGACATGCCATCCACACATACGAACTGATATCTTTCAGATAAATAAAATTTAAACCAGGATAGAATGTGTCCACGTAGCCCAATATGGGTTTCCAGTCTCTCTAAGAGAAGGGAGTGATCAATAGTGTCAAAGGCAGCACTAAGATCAAGAAGCAACCTAACGGATGCGGAGCCTTTGTCTGAGGTCATTAGAAGGTCATTTGTTACCTTCACGAGTGCAGTCTCAGTACTATGATGGGGTCTGAAACCGAACTGGAGGATTTCATATGTTATTTGTCTTCAGGAAGGCATTCAGTTGTTGGGAAACACACTTCTAAGATTTTTGAGAGGAACGAGAGCTTTGATTATAATTTAGTGAACACGTCGAACAATACAGGGTCAAAAAATTAAAGTGTCCCCATTGACACCAGGTCAGAGAAGTTCTGGGTATTCTCAGGACAATTGAGATTTTGAGGACTATACCTATTTAAGGAGGAGTCAGTTATTTATTTTCTAATTGTGATGATCTTTTCATCAAAAAAGTTTATATGTTCATTACTGCTGAAGAGAAGGACCACCTTCACTTGTTGATCATAGCTTTTTTGTTAACTTTGCAACTGTATCAAAGAGACATTTAGGATTGTTTTTTGTTCACCTCAATCAGGTTGGAGAATTAAGTTGAACAAGCAGATGAGTGCTTTTCAGTATTGTAGTGTACTGTCTATCCAGGCTAGTCTAAATACTTGGTGGAGCGTCACTTTCACTCCAATTTTCTGGATGCTTGCTTGAGTGCTCTAGTATTGTCTGTGTACCAGGGAGCGAGTTACTTGTTGCGTATTTCTTTTGTTTTTAGTGGTCCAACCATATCTAAAGTAATTTGCAGTGTTGAGTTTAGATCCTCGATTAGATTGTTTGCAGATGTATTTACTCCGTTATCGATGAGGGAGCCTGGAAGAATATCAAGAAATCTATTTGTAGTCCGAGAATTTATATTACGGCTTTTAAAAGTCATTGTTTGGGGGGCAAGTTGGTTTCTTGTTTTAACGGTAAATGTAATAAGACTGTGATCCGATATTCCAGGATTATGGGGAATAATTATTAGATCTACAATATCTATTTCTTGTGACAGGACTAAGTCTAAGGTATGATTGTGGCAGTGTGTTGGACCTGAGACATGTTGAACAATACCCATTGAGTCAATTACGGCTTCAAAGGGTTTTTGAAGAGGATCATTGGAATTTTCCATATGAATATTGAAATCGGCAAAAATTAGAATAGTATTTGCCATGACTACAAGGTTAGACAAGAATTCAGGAAACTCATTGAGGAAGATTGTGTATGGCCCTGGTGGCCTGTAAATAGTAGCTATGAAAAACGATTTATCAGCCTGGTTAGCTTTCATGAGTAAAACTTCAAATGAATGAAAATCAGTGATGTGTTTGTGTCAAATTATATTAACTGTCAAATATTAGCAACAGCCCCCCCCCCCCCTTTTCGGGATGCACTGGGGATATGATCACTAGTGTAGCCAGGAGGAAAGGCCTCATTTAGGGCAGTAAATTCATCAGGCTTTAGCCATGTTTCACACAGGCCAATAAGTTCCAGTTTATGATCAGTGATTAATTTACTGCAATTGCCTTCGAAGCAAGGGATCTAACATTAAGGCGTCCCATTTTAAGATGGGAGACGATACAGTCATTTTTATTAATGACCAAGGTGAAGGAACGCTTTATCTTAATAAAGTTGCTATTGTTAGCACTATCCTTGTTTAACTTTTCCTGAGCCTGGAACGAGTCACAATCTCAATAGGCAGAACTATGCTAACTGCTCTGGCTATGCTATCGACAGACTCCACTATACTAGCAGGCTGGCTAACATCCTGCACCCTGACCTGCACCCTATCTCATGGTGAGGCTATAGGAGTGAGACTCATGTCTATGTTCCTAGATAAAAGAAGAGCACCACTCCAGCTAGGATGGAGTCCGTCACTCTTCAGCAGATCAGGCCTGGCCCTATTTCTGGGAGAGTCCCAATAACAGGGCCAGTTATCTACAAACTCTACCTCCTGCGACGGGCAGAACTCCGTTTTCAGCCAGCGATTGAGTCGCGCAAGTCTGCTGTAGAGCGTGTCACTACCCCTAGCTGGGAGGGGACCAGAGACAATTACTCGATGCCGACACATCTTTCTAGCTACGTTACACGCTTATTCTATATTCTGCTTCGTAACCTCTGACTGTTTCATCCTAATGTCGTTGGTGCCAACGTGAATAACAATATCTCTGTACTCTCTATAGTTGCCAGTTTTAGACTTCACTAGCACCAACCCCAGATTTGCGGCTACGTCAGTGGCTCTGCCCCCACGTAAACAGTGTACGATCGCAGGCTGATTCTTTAGTCTAATACTGTGGGTAATGGAATCGCAGATGACTAGAATTTTCAGTTTTTCTGGACCACCGATAGAAAATGCCTGCCGATCATTCCCCTCCGAAGACGACTCAGGCCTTGATTCCGACTCCAGTGGGGAAAACCTGTTGAAAATCTCTGTCGGCTCTGGCAGCAACCCAGGTTTAAGTGGTCATCGGCATTGCTTCCCAGTGACCAAGAGAAAGTTTGTACCCGGATGCAGGGGCTGTGTCAGGGGGCTAACAATACTATTGTTTCTTCCTGGTGGCACAGACGTTTTTCCCGTTTCTACACTAACATAATCCTTGTCTGACATTTGCATCTGAAGCTGAGCCTCGAACTCTGCTATCTTTACCTGAAGATGAGGGATTTCAGAGGGATTCCAGGTGATCTGTCTGTGGTGCTAACCATCTCTCACAGTGTGTTATTCAACCTAGATACTATGTTTATATAGGCAAAACATTTTATTTTTAATGAAAAAAATCCTGCCTACTGTACTTTTAAGGTTGTGTGCTGCACAATGCAGGTATATAGCAAGCGGTTTCTTTTCAACGAGTCTAGCCCGCAGACCCATGTTTACCCAACTCGTGTTTGATGCTCTATCGTAATCTTGCCTACGTCATCTGGATATAGAGTCCATGCTTGTCTGTGCTGCCCTGGATGTTCTTTTCTAGGTTACTTGCTGATGTATCAGGAGTCTCCTCAAAGCTTGAAAAAACTGTCATATAATGATATAGCTAGCTTACTTGGTAATGTTTGGATACATCTTCGGTAGTGTCCATAATAATAGAAAAAAGGTTGCAGCATGTATCACTTTCCTAATGTCACACTGCTGGGCTACGGTATTTATGAGCTTGTTTCGGACAATAAGACTGAGAATGATCCTTTAGGCAATTCCATAAGTTCTTTCAAAACTAGGTCGTAATATGCCATAAGCTCTAAAATACTGAGGAAGTTGCCAGTGGAGGCCTGCCCCAGAATTCCTCAATGTTCTCTGAAAGCTAAATTACAAGTTGCCAGGGTAAGCGTAACAAGTTGCCAGGGTGAAGCTTCCATTGTTGATAAACCAAACTGGCTCTCACATGAACTTAGCACCAATCTCTTACCCCTTTCAAGCACACATTGAGGTCTAAAGGGACAATTTGATCCCCAAACAACAAACAAGATTCACAATGTGCATAGACCACAGTGTATTTGGAAAGTATGTAGGACCCTTTAATTTTTCCACAATTTGTTAGGTTACAGCCTATTCTAAAGTGAATTTAATGTATTTTTTCCTGATCAATCTACACACAATGCTCCATAACGACAAAGGAAAAACAGGTTTTTAGAAATGTTTGAAAGTGTATTAAATTACTAGAAATTGAGCTCAGGTGCATGTTTCCATTGTTCATCCTTGACATGGTTCTACAACTTCATTGCAGTAGATCTCTTGAAAATTCAAGTGATTGGACATGATTTGGAAAGGCACACACCTGTCTATAAAAGGACAAAGTTCAAAGTGCATGTCAGAGCAAAAACTAAGGCAGGTCAAAGAAACTGTCTGTAGAGCTCTGAGACCGGATTGTGTGAGGCACAGATCTGGGGAAGGGAACCAAAATGATTCTTCAGCCTTGAAAGTCAAAAAGAACACTGTGGCCTCCATCAATTATGCAAGAAGTTGAAGAGCTAGATGCCCGGTGTAACGGCCCTGTCTCCTGGTATCTCCATGCACTTGAGACTGTACTGGGAGACACTGCAAACCTTCTTGTGACGGCACATATGGATGTGCCATCCTGGAGGAGCTGGACTGCCTGTGCAACCTGAATGGTCTGCAGGTACCGCCTCATGCTACCAGTAGTGACAAGGACACTAACAAAAGGCTGAACTAGAGAAGAAGTCAGGAAGGATAAGGAGAGAGCAATAGTCTGTGGCCACCTCCTGCAAAACCATTCCAATTTCAGGGGTTGTCTTGCTGTTGCCTCTCCAGTGCACCTGTTGTCACTTTCATTTGTACCAAAACAGTTGACATTGATTCACAATCGCTTTTGCTTCCTAACTGGACAGATTGATGTCCCTGAAGTTTATTTGACTTGGTGTTATATTGTGATGATAGTGTTCCCTTAATTTTTTTGAGCAGGGAATTTAAATGTAATTAAAAACAGAATGCAATGATGTGCAAATCATTTGAACCCTATATTCAATAGAAAAATAGTACAAAGTCAACATATCAAATGCTGAAATGGAGACATTGTTTCTTGAAAAATATATGCCCATTTTGAATGTGATGCCAGCGACACGTTTCAAAAAAAGTTGTGACAGAGGCAACAAAAGACTGGAAGTTGTGTAATGCTAAAAATCAAAAACATCTATCACTATCAACTAATTAGGTCAATTGGCAACAGGTCAGTAACTTGATTGGGTATTAAAAGATCATTCCAGAGAGGATGGGGAGATTGAAATAACACCCTAAAGAAGTGAGGATGTGGAGGGGATCACCACTCTGTGAAAGACTACGCAGGCAAATAGTGCAACCTTTTAAGAATAACATTTCTCAATGTAAAATCGCAAAGTGTTTGAGGATTTAGAGTACATAATATCATTAAAAGATTCAGAGAATCCGGAGAGATCTCTGTACACAAGGGACAAGGCCTACAAACCAAAATTGGATGGCCATGATATTCAGGCCCTCAGAAGGCACCACATTAAAAACAGACACGATTCTGTAGTGATCACTGCATGGGCTCAGGAACACTTCTGAAGACCACTGTCTGTGAACACAGTACGTCACTGCATCCACAAATGCAAGTTAAGACTCTACAATGCAAAGAAGAATCCAGATAAAAACAAGATCCAGAACCGCCGCCGCTTTCTCCGGGCCCAAGCTCATTTAAGATGGACTGAGGCAAAGTGGAAAACTGTCTTGTGATCTGACAAATCAAGATTTGAAATTATTTTGGGAATCATGTACGCCGCATCCTCCGGACTATAGAGGAGAGGGACCATCCGGCTTCTTATCAGCGCACAGTTCAAAAGCCAGCATCCGTGATGTTATGAGGGTGCATTAGTGCACATGGCATGGGTGAATTGCACATCTGTGAAGGCACCATTAATGCTGAACAATATAGACAGGTTTTGGAGCAACGTATGCTGCCATCCAGACGACATCTTTTTCAGGGAAGGCCTTGCTTATTTCAGCAAGACAATGCCAAACCACATTCTGCACATATTACAGCAGCATGGCTCCGTACTAAGAGTCTGAGTGCTAAACTGGCCTGCCTGCAGTCCAGACCTGTGGCCCATTGAAAATATTTGGCACATATTCAAACAAAAAATACGACAAAGGAGACCCTGAACTGTTGAGCATTTGTAATCCTATATCAAGCAAGACTGGAAATACATTTTACTGGTTTTGTTTGTATGACTGAAGGTCAAGTTCCCAATGAAAGGAGTGGCCCATAGCATGACCATAGCCAAATTTGACAATATGCTAAACAAAATAATTCAAGTGGCTACAGTACCTAACCAACTCTAAAACAATTTAGGTAGATAGATAACAGTCAGCTAGCTTTGTATCAAACTACTGTAAAGTGCTAACCATTCTGTTCTAGCTAAGCTGAATCACCAGCACCTACTTTTCAAAACTAATTATAGTATCAGTCAACTGACCAATCCAGTTTCAGGCAGCATTTTTGGCATTGATGTCCCGGTAGCAATATGCACTTTGGTCATATAGAGCAGGTTCTCTAGAGACTGCAAAAATAATCTCCCCCGTACTGCCTTGCAAAAGCACATGTGCATCAAGTACAATAAAATACGTTCAGGACATCTGACAAAAATAACATAGGCTAAATGTTGACGCATTTGGTGGACATTGGCGTTATGCTGGTGTCTGATTACCCAAGGACACTGTACACCACTGAGGCAATAGACGATAGAGCCTTCGGTCCTCCTAATAAATGTTTCAATTTACATGTTAATATAATCTGCGACGACAAGTATAGCAAGATTTATTCATGTATAAATACATTTTTGTTCATTTTTGTACAGGCTAAATACATTGACTTATAGCCAATAAAACATTTTGGTCTAGTGTAGTTAAAACTAATTTTCCTAATGTCCTTATACCTGTGGCAGTTGTTTGTTGCTTAAATTCTGCAGAAGTTGGCCAAGAAGTAAAAGCTGTTCTTGCATCCAGTTAGGTTTTCATTGGCACAATGTAGCGTTTTGTAATTTTTTTAAATTCTATTTTTACCTTTATTTTACCAGGAAGTCCCATTGAAATCAAAAATCTCTTTTACAAGAGGTAGCAGCCGTACAAAAACAGAACATGTTAAAATGCAACATAATACAACGTGATATACAATAAATCAAAAGAACAGCTATTCAAACACAGTGGTGTTTTAGATAATTTTGCAGATTATTCCATGCCTGAGGTGCATAGTAAGAAAATGCAGTTCTCCCCAGATCTGTCAAAACCCGAGGTACATTAAAAAGCAACCACTACCAGAGCTGAGACAAAGAAGGGTACAGAGGTAAGCTGGAAGTTTACCTAACATCGCTTTATAGATAAAAAGACAGTTAGGACCAGAAATATTTGGACACTGACAATTTTCATCATTTTGGCTCTGTATGCCATCACAATGGATTTCAAATGAAACAACCGAGATGCCATTGAAGTGCAGACTTTCAGATTTGATTCAAGGGTTTGAACAAAAATATTGTATGAAACATTTAAGAATTACATTTTGATACGCAGTCCCCTTATTTCAGGGGCTCAAATGTAATTAGACAAATAAACACAATCATAAATAAAATGTACATTTTTACTACTTTGTCGACAATCCTTTGCAGGCAATAACTGCTTGAAGTCTGGAACACATGAACATAACCAAACACTGGGTTTCCTCCTTTTGTGATGCTTTGCCAGGCCTTTACTGTAGCTGTCTTCAGTTGTTTGTTCGTGGGTCTTTCTGCCCTAAGTTGTCTTCAGCAAGTGAAATGCATGCTTGATCGGGTTGAGATCAGGTGATTGGCCATTGCAGAATATTACAATTCTTTGCCTTAAAAAACTCCTGGGTTGCTTTCGCAGTATGTTTTGGGTCATTGTCCATCTGTAAAGTGAAGCACCGTCCAATCAACTTCACTGAATTTGGCTGAATCTGTGCTGACAATATATCCCTATACACTTCAGAATTCATCCGGATGCTTCTGTCTTTTCTCACATCATCAATAAACACTAGTGACCCAGTGCCATTGAAAGCCATGCATGCCCATGCCATCACACTGCCTCCACCGTGTTTTACAGAGGATGTGGAATGCTTCGGATCATGAGCCGTTCCAAGCCTTCTCCACACTTTTTTCTTCACATAATTCTGGTACAGGTTGATCTTAGTTTTATCTGTCCAAAGAAGGCTGTTCCAGAACTGGGCTGCCTTTTTCAGATGCTTTTTGGCAGTCTAATCTGGCCTTTCTATTCTTGAGGCTTATGAATGGTTGGCACCTTGTGGTGAACCCTCTGTATTTGCTCTTGTGAAGTCTTCTCTTTATGGTAGACTTGGATAATTATATGCCTACCTCCTGGAGAGTGTTCTTCACTTGGCTGGATGTTGTGAAGGGGTTTTTCTTTACCTTGGAAAGGATCCTACGATCATCCACCACTGTTGTCTTCTCTGGACGTCCAGGCCTTTTTGTGTTGCAGAGCTCACCAGCGCATTCTTTTTTTAACTGTTGATTTAGCCACTGATGTTCCACTAATGTTCCTGCTATCTCGTTGATGGATTTTTTTTTTTTTGCAGCCTAAGGATGGCCTGTTTCACTAGCATTGAGAGCTCCTTTGACCGCATGTTGTGGTTTCACAGCAACAGCTTCCAAATGCGAATGCCACACCTGGAATCAACTCCAGACCTTTTACCTGCTTAATTGATGAAGAAATAACAAAAGAACAGCCCATGCCTGTCCATGAAACAGCTTTTGAGTCAATTGTCCAATTAATTTTGGTCCCTTGTAAAAGAGGGGGCTACAGGTGGTCAGTGATGTCCAACCCACCAAAACATAAAGAATGCAATGGTGAGTAAGGGACTTGGCATTTGTTATAAAAAATACATGATACACTGAATCAAGGCTCCGTCAGATGGAGGAGGCTGCATACATACAATTGTGCTCATAAGTTTGCATACCCTGGTAGAAATTGTGAAAGTTTGGCATTGATTTTGAAAATATGACTGATCATGTAAAAAAAAAAAAAAAACTGTCTTTTATTTAAGGACAGTGATCATATGAATCCATTTATTATCACATAGCTGTTTGGCTCCAATTTAAATCATAATGATAACAGATATAATGATAACATAATTATAAAGGATATAAAAAGACATCCAAAGCCTTGCAAATTCCAGTCAGTACTGTTCAATCACTTAAGTGGTGGAAAATTCTGGGATCACTTGATACCAAGCCAAGGTCAGGTAGAACAAGAAAGATTTCAGCCAAAACCGCCTGAAAAATATTTCAGGATACAAAAAACCCCACAGGTAACCTCAGGAGAAATACAGGTTGCTCTGGAAAAAGACGGTGTGGTTGTTTCAAGGAGCACAATACGACGATACTTGAACAAAAATGAGCTGCATGGTCGCGTTGCCAGAAAGAAGCCTTTACTGCGCAAATGCCACAAAAAAAGCCCAGTTACAATATGCCCGACACACCTTGACCTGCCTCACAGTTTCTGGCACACTGTAATTTGGAGTGACGAGGCCAAAATAGAGCTTTATGGTCACAACCATAAGTGCTATGTTTGGAGAGGGGTCAACAAGGCCGAAAAAATGATGGCAAGATGAATGCAGCATGTTATCAGAAAATAATGGCAGACAATTTGCATTCTTTTGCACGAAAGCTGCGCATGAGATGCTCTTGGACTTTCCAGCACGACAATGACCCTAAGCCATGTTGACCCTCCAGTGGCTACAGCAGAAAAAGGTGAAGGTTCTGGAGTGGCCATCACAGTCTCTTGACCTTAATATCATTGAGCAACTCTGGGGAGATCTCAAACGTGCGGTTCATGGAAGACAACCAAAGACTTTGCATGACCTACAGGCATTTTGCCAAGCCGAATGGGCAGCTATACCACCTGCAAAAATTCAGGGCCTCATAGACAACTATTTCAAAAGACTGCACGGTGTCAAGACTGCACGCTAAAGGGGGCAATACACAGTGTTAATAACTAAGGGTATGCAGTCTATTGAACAGGGGTCAGTTCACTTTCCTTTGTTGTAATGTTTTGTTTTTAGATTGTGCCATTCTGTTATAACGTACAGTTGAATATGAATACCATAAGAAATAAAAGATGTGTTTTGCTCATGTTAAAGTAACTTGTAGAAGTAACAAAGTAACTTCTACAAGTTTTTTTTGGCATTAAAAGTAAAGCTTGATTTATTTCTAAAATAAAAGCCGATCTTCATTTGAAGCTTCCTAACTAGATTAGCAATATGTAGATTTAATAATTGCTTGACTATCCATATACCCAAGTACTTGTACGAGGGCTGTGACATTTTGTTATTCCATAGTAAAATGAAATCATATTGCTTATTCCAAGTATAATCCAGTAATTTAGTAAGGCCATTGTGTGTTTCGGCTCTGCTCAATTGTACAGGATGTGCCAACAACAGATAGCTATAGCTTTGGCCAACTTCTCAAGGGCTGTAGACATCTTGTTATCTTTGTAAGCCGAAGTTCGCAGAGAAGCGGGTAGGACATGTAGACTAACCACGCATGGCTGGGGGACACAGTGGGCTGTACTGACTGTATATAGGCCTGAGCTCAACCTTCAATGGAGAGTTCTTGACCTGACTGCTGAGAGTTTTGTTAACTGCTCCAGATTTATAAATCTTGAATAAAGCTTTGCTTGTGAAAAAAAATTTAGTCTCTGTGCCTTTCCCATTTAGTGATTTCTACGACAGGGCACCCTTTCAGTGGATTTACCATCAGACGTAAAAATGCTAAATTCATCAAGCAACTGTAAGCGAGTTTTTGAAAAGACCATAAACTTTTTTCTGGGAATTTAAAACCAATTTTAAACTCAGCAGATTAGTTTGTAATGACTGAAATGCAGCCTGAAGCTCTTGCACGGCCTGTACTATGGAGGGAGCATGCGTATAAATGACAGTGTCATCAGCATAGAAGTGTATTTTTACTTGAATGTTCTTACCCTAGTCATTTATAAAAAAATAGAGAACAGAAAAGATCCCAAAATGGAACCCTGAGGGACCCTTTCAGTTATCACATGAAAATCAGATTTGTGGCCCTCTGCATGCACACACTGAGTGAGATCTACAAAGCAATTTCTGAATCATTTAACAGTCTTAGTACCGAAACCAACGTTCCTAAGTTTATTCAGCAGCAATTCTTGGTCCACTGAATCAAACATCTTGGATGGATCCACAAATAAGGCAGCACAATGCTGTTTTCTGTTCAAGGCACCAGTGAGATCATTTATCACCACCATAGCATCAGTAATGGTACTGTGGCCAGTTATAAAACCTGATATTTTAAAATGTTATTATCAATTAGAAACTGTTTTCACTGTATATTTACCTGGGATTCAAGGACCTTAGCCCGGACTGAGAATTTGGAGATTGGACAGTACTTGTTCAGCTCTGAGGGGTCGCCACTTTTAATTTCCACACATTTTTGAGGGTTTGATTAGGTGCTCTGTACCTGACTTTAAATAAAACTGTGATTGGGAATTTCTGATCATCAAGGTGCACTTGTTTCTTAGAGCTCTAAATGTAATCCAATCAGCAGAGGAGTTTGAAGATCTAGCTTGTGCCCATGATTTATTTCTTCAATGTCAATGTCAACTGTATTTCTTAATTAGCTCTGAAAGACTGAGAACCAGGGATTGTCCCTACTGCTGACCCTTAACTTCTTAATGAGAACATGTTTATTAGAGATAGACAGAAAAATTAAGTGAAAATATTCCCATGCCAGTTCAACATCTGGAATCAGAGTTACTCTGTTAAGATCACTGCAGTACAGTGTTTCTCAACCCTGCTCCTGGACGCCCCCAGTTGAGGTGTATTTGTGAAAGGTATTTTTTATAATTAAATCAAGCAAGGTAGATTTATGCTGTGCTTTAGGATTTGGCCTTGTTGGTGCGTTAATGAGTTGCGCAAGGTTCAAGGAGTCACACAGTTCTTTAAAGTAATCTGAGGTCCCTAAAAGACAGTCCCAATTTAGACCACTGTTAAGGATGAATTCAGAATCATTTAATTAATGTCAATTAATGTAAAATATCTGTAATAGATTTGAAAGCACCCTTTGCGGCAGACGAGGGTCTATAGCAGCCAACCGCAGTTCCTTTGATACACCCACTTTGATTGTCAAGACCTCGAACTGTTTAGCTTTAGTAATTGACATGGTTACAGAGCTAATGAGCTTGGATTTGAAGTACATGGCAACCCCACCTCCCGTACCCACCCGATCAGTTCTATAGATTTTGTAACCATCAATAAAAATGAAGTTACGGCTCTCTTGCAACGGGACCCTCAGGTGCAACTGGTCACCTTAATGACCCTCTCTTTCCTGGTCTGTGTTTGTGCTTTTATTTGCAGATTGGGGACAGGTGGAGCTGAGATGGTCATTAACGTGACCAGTTACACCTGGGTTTGGGGCCAGCCAGAAGGTTAATGTTCCTGGTGCCCAGTCCTCACAACTAGTGATGGCCATTCAAGGCTTCATTAGCGTTATTTTAGCAGCAGGATATTATGCTGGCAGCACTAAGGTTTTTGTTATCACAATAAAAGCCATCATTGAATTGTATAGGGCAATATAGTTAACAATCTAGTCTGTGAAAAAGAACAGACAAGAATAACATTGGAATGGACATGAAACAAAATATACAGACTAGATTGTTAACTATATAGCCTTATATATTTTAATGATGGCTTTTATTGTGAAAAAGAAAATCTGAGTTAGAGCTGCTAGCATAATAAATCCTGCTACTATAAGAAAACTAATGAAGCCTCGAATGGCCATCACTACTCGCCACCCCTCTCTCCATACTCACCAATTTGTTTTGTGATTTGGGTGGATAATTTTTTGTTTTGATTAGGTGTACTCGTCCACACTTACATATCATACATTCATTCATTCATGCATTTCCATTACACCCCTCATATGCCTACTTCCACACTTCACAAGTTGTTTTTCCTTTGTAGTTTTATACTTTGTTCATTTTTTAATAAAGATCTTTGTTATTCCTTGAATGTCAGTGTTTGGACTCCCTTGTTGGTCTCTATCCAAGAGTCGGGTTGTGACAGTAGCATCACACGTCTTACTAACAGCCATGGTGGTTCTAGTCTGATAATTAAAAGGCTGCTTATATGGATATCCGCTAATTTCCATTCAGCAGCATGACACATCCTTCTACAGTATTGCTATGATGAATCACTGACAGAGACCCATCTCCTATCAGCCATTCACTGTGGGCATAGTAAGTAAGCTTGTTCATGGTACATGACATCATCCATAGCAACAGGGTCAACCCCGCCCATTCCCTTAGCTTAAGATTTCTCCCCTAGATTCTATTTAAATCTAATGTAATATGTCTCAGGATTCATACTTACTGGATTTTTGCCAGAATTTCTGTTGACAAAGTATATACATACACAATAATACAAAGAACAATAATAAATAATTATGAATAAATACACAATTAAATAAATAGCAATATGATGTATAAATAAAGAATAATATATGGGAAGGATTGTAGTTGATAGGTATAAATTATGGAGGATTAAATGTGCCATAATATGAAATACATAAATAAATATATAAAGAATTAAATACCTAAATAATTACATATATAAATATAATATAAATAAATATTGCATTTGCATTGTGTGCACTTACGCATTGCCCCAATGATCTAGACATTCCATTTGGATTGTGTGAAGTTGTGCATCGTCCAAATGCAATGGGGCGGGACCTCACCCATTTGATAGAGCTGTCCACATTGGACTGCGTGTTTTATGCTTGGAAAACAGACACTTCAGAACAAACTCAGATGAGCGCTGTCAATCAAGTAGCACAAGAAAGAGTTTCAGTGTTTCCTTGTCTGTTATGGACAGATAATTGGGTCATTTTGAAAATGATTTAACCAGAGAATTTATATAATTAGCATGTGACCTGTTTTCAGTTACTTTCATCATGCCAACTGCGATGATCATTTGGAGGACTGGAGAAGTGTGTGTATTGGTTGTGCTAGGCTGCCAGCACCATTCTATACAGCGTGGGAAAAAATTATTTGATCTCCTGCTGATTTTGCACGCCCACTGACAAAGAAATGACCAGTCTATAATTTTAATAGTAGGTTTGTTTGAACAGTGAGAGACAGAATAACAACAAAGTAATCCAGAAAAACGCATGTCAAAAATGTTATAAAAATGTTATAAATTGATTTGCATCGACCTCTCTGCAAAACATGACTTAGTACTTGGTGGCAAAACCCTTGTTGGCAATCACAGAGGTCAGACGTTTCTTGTAGTTGGCCACCAGGTTTGCACACATCCCACTCCTCTTTGTAGATCTTTTCCAAGTCATTAAGGTTTCGAGGCTG
>JACXGI010007464.1:22291-37404 GCA_016801175.1 Esox masquinongy
TCCCTCCACAGATTTTCTATGGGATTAAGGTCTGGAGACTGGCTAGGCCACTCCAGGACCTTAATGTGCTTCTTCTTGAGCCACTCCTTTGTTGCCTTGGCTGTGTGTTTTGGGTCATTGTCATGCTGGAATACCCATCCACGACCCATTTTCAATGCCCTGGCTGAGGGAAGGAGGTTCTCACCCAAGATTTGACAGTGCATGGCCCCGTCCATCGTCCCTTTGATGCGGTGAAGTTGTCCTGTCCCCTTAGCAGAAGAACACACCCAAAGCATAATGTTTCCACCTCCATGTTTGACGGTGGGGATGGTGTTCTTGGGGTCATAGGCAGCATTCCTCCTCCAAACACGGCGAGTTGAGTTGATGCCAAAGAGCTCGATTTTGGTCTCATCTGACCACAACACTTTTCACCCAGTTCATTGGCAAACTTCAGACGGGCCTGTACATGTGCTCTCTTGAGCAGGGGGACCTTGCGGGCGCTGCAGGATTTCAGTCCTTCACGGCATCGTGTGTTACCAATTGTTTTCTTGGTGACTATGGTCCCAGCTGCCTTGAGATCATTGACAAGATCCTCCCGTGTAGTTCTGGGCTGATTCCTCACCGTTCTCATGATCATTGCAACTCCACAAGGTGAGATCTTGCATGGAGCCCCAGACCGAGGGAGATTGACAGTTCTTTTGAGTTTGTTCCATTTGCGAATAATCGCACCAACTGTTGTCACCTTCTCACCAAGCTGCTTGGCGATGGTCTTGTAGCCCATTCCAGCCTTGTGTAGGTCTACAATCTTGTCCCTGACATCCTTTCTTGGCCATGGTGGAGAGTTTGGAATCTGACTGATTGATTGCTTCTGTGGACAGGTGTCTTTTATACAGGTAACAAACTGAGATTAGGAGCACTCCCTATAAGATTGTGCTCCTAATCTCAGCTCATTACCTGCATAAAAGACACCTGGGAGCCAGAAATCTTTCTGATTGAGAGGGGATTACTTATTTCACTCATTAAAATGCAAATCAATTTATAACATTTTTGACATGCGTTTTTCTGGATTTTTTTGTTGTTATCTCACTGTTCAAATAAACCTTCCATTAAAATTATAGACAGATCATTTCTTTGCCAGTGGGCAAACGTACAAAATCAGCAAGGGATCAAATAATTTTTTCCCTCACAGTAGCTCAATAGTAGGCTCGAGCCTTTACAATTTATGTTTTAGAGCTGTTTGAAAACTTCCGTAGTAATATTTTTAAGTTGCTGATAAAATACATAGACGCAAGGTGTTAAACAGAGGGAGTTTGGCCAGGTCCTGCAGGCTGGACAATACACACACAACTCAAGTCACGTTCTCCACTTCCCCATTGTAATCGGATTTAACATTACTCCCGACACCCAATCAAAAACTGAATAGGCCTGAATGTAGCAGGCAGACTATATGTAGACATAAGCAGTCTGACATGCTGTTTCCAGAGCGGCCCCTGACGGAATACTGAAATCGGTTATTCCTTTCAATTCTCCACAAGTTGGGCTACGGGTTTGTTGCGTTTTATTCTCTATTTATGCAAGCAAAACAAGCGTGCAGGATTGCCAAAATAAGGGCGATGTGAAACAGAAATATTGTAATCATCTATTGACAGGTTGCTACTGTTGGTCAGTGGTCAATGTTGGAAGACAAGGCAAGTTGCCTAATGGATGAGCAACAGGCATGCTTAAGCCTTCTTTATTGAGTTCATATGCACCCCTTCTCTAATTGTATAGCCTCCTAGAAACCACACATATTAATTGGCTTAATACTGCAAATGTTTTCTTTCAATTCCCAAAACCAACCCAATATATAGCGTTAATTTGTTTAGAAAAAGATGTGCTTTGTGATTTTGGAAAACTGCCTTGCACTTTTTACTGAGAATTTAATATCAATCAAATGTATCATGGCATAATATTGAACAGGATGAAATTTACCAGTATTTAATATATTTTCATCCAAGTTTATGGTGCCTACAAATTGTACCTAAAACGTCATCAAGATTCGTATCTGTTAACCGGTCAATCTGGGCAACACTACCCAGATTCCTCAGGGTTAATATAGGATGTTCAATGAGTTTAGAGTGTCAAGTTTCTAGTAAGTGTTTTCAGTGTGCACGGACGTAATGGAATGGGAACACCTCAATCTTACTGAAAGTCCCACCACAATATTTCATTTGTATTGTGCAGACAAGCAAACCATAATTCAATAATTAAATGTGAAATTACATTATTAAAAATATAAATACATTGCATTGCATTTGCATTGTGTACACTATACACAATGACATTTCATTTGGATGCTGTAAAATTGTGCGTCGTCCAAATGCAATAGACATTTCATTTGGATGGTGTGAACTTGGATGCCATCCAAATGCAACAGACATTTCATTTGAATGGTGTGAAGTTGTGCATCGTCCAAAAGCAATGGGGCGGAACTTAACCATTTGATAGAGCTGTCCTCATTGGACTGAAGGGTTTTATGCTTGGAACACTATGATTGGACACTTGAAAACAACCTATCAGATGTCAATCAAGTAGCACACAAACAAGTTTCAGTGTTGCCTTGTCCATTATTGATACAACAAAGTGGGCCCCTTTGAAAATTATTTAACCAGATAATATATATTGTTAGGATGTGGCCTGTTTTCTGTCTCTTTCATCGCGGCAAGTGCATGATCAGGTAGAGGACCGGAGAAGTGTGTGTATCTTGGTTGTGCCAGGCTGCCAGCACTGTTCTATAGCAATCAGCCATAACATTATGACCACTGACAGGTGAGGTGAACACTGATAATCTCGTTATCATGGCATGCTTTAATAACACAAGTTAAGCTTCTGGGTTAAGTAAATGAACCCACACATACCTTTGTAGCAGTCCTCCACATGGTGTTGTGGAATACTGTGCTTGCTCCATCCTAAAAATAAACAGAAAAGTTGGCGAATAGGTAAATATGGTGAAACCAGGTAAACATTGCAGCAATGACCAGATCAACGTAATTCACATACCTCCAGGGCTGCAATCCACAGGGGGTTGTGGTGTAGATGTGCATCCTTGGGGTGGTAGGGGCCCACACTGGAACGATTTTCGCTCCTCTGGCAATACCCACGTGCTGTCTCCCATGTATTCAGGGTAAATGCTTTTGTAAGCATTTACCCTGCAAAACACTTTTTCATTCCCAAGTTTCAAATTGTTATTACATTTTTAAATTTACCTGCATGCTTGTTGAGTTCATAAGGGACAGCTTCCCAGGTGTCTTCAGGTGGTGAACAAGTTCTGGCAAACTTGTCATGGCTGAAGGACTTCCTGCTGGTGATGCTGTGTGGCGGCCAGTAGCAAAGTCCCCCTTTGAGGCACAGGCGTGGAATTACTGCCACACAGTCATCTTCTTCCAGAAACAAAACTACAGAAAACATCATGATCTGAAAGCAATGTTTATAAAAGAGGTTTAGAAAAACGGCCAGTTGCAAGTGTTACAGCAGCATAAGACACACAGCCTAGCTAAGGAGCACTGTGGATACACAAAGACATACACAAGTAACGGAATTTTAGTGCAGGTTTAGCTAGTCTAGCTAACAAGAGAATGTTACTGCCAAGTTAGCTATCGCACATGTGGATAATGTTACACAAAGAAACATGATTTAGCTAAAGTTACGTACCAGTTGATATAAGTTACGAGGAATAAGCACAACATTCTAACTTGTTGATACACTAAGAAACACGATTTAGCCAAGTTAGCTAATGTTACCATACCTGTTCACTGTTGACATGCAAAGAAGCACAAAACATCCGAACTTGAGGATAAACAAAAAAATACAAAATAGTAAGCTACCAAACCTGTGCACACACGAAGAAACACAATGGTTACTGTCATGGAAATCACTACTGGGAAAGGCATAGAGACTGTAGATTCTTTTCACATGTAGAGCTTTATTCAAGATTTGCAAACCTGGAGCAGTTAACAACACTCCCAGCAGAGTCAGATCATGAGCTCCCAGTTGAAGGTTGAGCTCAGGCCTATATACATTCAGTACAGCCCACTGTGTCCCCCTCCTGCGCATGATCAATCTACATGTCTCACCATGTTCTCTGCGAACTTCGGCTTACAAAGATAACAAGATATTTACAGCCCTTGAGAAGTTTAGCCAAAACTATAGCTATCTGTTGTAGGCACATCCTTTACAAGTGAGCAGAGCCGAAACACACAATGGCCTTACTAAATTACTGGATTATACTTAGAATAAGCAATATGATTTCATTCTACTATGGAATAAGAACATTTCTACCACATTCCCTCCTTTTGAGACTAAGTCTCAACAAAAAGTTCCACGAGGGGCCCCACGGGCCCGAACTGGTTTTATCAAAAGGTCTTTAGAACATTTCCCTGAACAGGTTTTATTAAAAGGTCTTTGGAACCTTTCCCCGAATGGAGTCATTGTAAGAAGAAACTCAGTCTCACTCTTTAGTTTTTATGTTTGGGATGGTGTATCCATCCACTGACGCTCCCTGCCAGGTCCGAGGCGGGTCCCTTCTGCTCCGGCCTAGACGGAGTGTGAGCTCCCTGAACCACACTGTTGTGGTCCCTGTGCACAGTTAACCTTGGAGTCCCCGGGAATGCTCAGTGAACGGAGTTAGCCATCCCATCCTCGTCGCCAAATTGTCGTGGAAATCACTAATGTGAAAGGCACAGTGACTGTAGATTATTTTCACAAGTAAAGCTTTATTCAAGATTTGCAAACCTGGAGCAGTTAACAACACTCCCAGCAGAGTCAGTTCAAGAGCTCCCAGTTGAAGGCTGAGCTCAGGCCTATATACATTCAGTACAGCCCACTGTCCCCATCCTGTGCATGGTTAATCTACATGTTTCACCAGCTTCTCTGCGAACTTCGGCTTAGAAAGATAATATGTTTATAACCCTTGAGAAGTTGGCCAAAACTATAGCTATCTGCAGTAGGCACATCCTTTACATGTGAGCAGAGCCGAAACACAATGGCCTTACTAAATTACAGGATTATACTTAATATGCAATATGATTTCATTGTACTATGGAATAAGAACATTTCTACCACATTACGTATTTCACCTCAGGCCAACGCTGTTTTTTTTTACTTTATTCACCAAGCTCATTTCCATAGCTAGTTTTACCGCCTTTGGTTTAGAACTTTTGGATTGCTAACGGTGACTTTGACTAAAGAATTCGAATTTTAATAGAATATTGCAAACAGTCATTATATAATACAAAACAGTTGTGATGTTCTTACTCAGTAGCCTAACAACACTTAACATTAGTTATTTGTAATAACGCAGATCAGAACTCACCTGTAGCTATGTATGTGACTCTGCGTTCAATCATTTTCAGTCGGATGTCAAAAAAAACTTGATCTTCGTCTATTTCGGGAGTTCATCAAATTGTAGTAAAACAATGTCATAATCCACATGTTGTGTTGTCCAATTCAGAGCATATAGCTTATACCTTACACCCTTTGAAAAAGAGTTGTTCGTTTTCCTGAACGAGACTTAAGGAACCAAGTCACTAAAATGATCCAGTTTTCACATCACTACTTTGAAATGTGGGATTCCTAGCTAGCTGTCGGTGTGAGCAAAGATGGCCCCTCCCTTTTTGTAGGTATTGTGCCTTGCGTGCAATTCACATTCGCTACAGCGCCATCTTCTTCTTTCGATTTGGTTCATACAGCGCCATCTACAGACACGGCGGTGTTTAAACACAGTAAAGAACGGTCCCCCATGAAGCGAGTAGAGTCGAGGCTAGGCGAGTAGAGTTGAGCCGGTACCATGCAATGGAAAAGGGCCATTAGTTCGGGAAAAATAATTGTGGTAAGCAACGGCGAGAGACGGCTGTTTCTAGCCAGTGTGTGTCATAGAACAAAATGTGAAAATCTCTTAAGCTTGTGTTTACCACAGACTTTATTTCAAGCATCTAGACTAACCAAAATCCAGCTATAATGTGTTTACTGTGCATGTCTACAGTCCTTCACACAAGTAATAGTGCATAAGTCAAAGTCTATTTTCTTTCTAAACTACCAATGTTGACCAAAACACTAAGATTCAACAATATTAAAATAAAGTTCATACAAACGAAATCAGTACAGGAATAAACGGGGTAATAGCATCTCTGCTGGAAGAAAATGGCAAGACTACCCACGAGCTAGGCACATCACAACACACGCCCTCACTTCGGCGGCTAGCCGTCAACGTAAAGCAGTCGGGCCGCTGGTGGAAAGCTGCCAGAGATGCAAATTAGCTGATGCAAATTGAGATCAGGAGAAAAGAGGTAAAAGCTGCCGGCCCGCTGGCTGTAGGACATTATAGCCTCCGGCGGCCTGCCAGCAGCAAACCGCTGGCGCCCCACCATCGATTGCTCACTGGAGTGTAGCCTCCTAGAAACTACACATTTGAATGGGCTTAATACTGCAAATATTTTATTTCAATTCCCAAAACTAGCCCAATATATGACGTTAATTTGTTTTGAAAAAGAACAAGATGCGTTTTGTGATTTTGGAGAACTGCCTTGCACTTTTCACTGAGAATTTAATATCAATCAAATGTATCATGTCTTAATATAGAGTAGGATCAAATTGAAAATTATTTAATATATTTTCATCCAAGTTCATGGTGCCTGCAAATTGTACCTAAAACGTCATCAAGATCCATATCTGTTAAACGGGCAATCTTGCCAATACTAGCCAGATTACTTTGGGTTAATACATGTTGTGCACCTCAATCTAACTGAAAGCCCCACCCCCATATTGCATTTGGATTGTGCAGACAAGCAAACAATAATTAAATATATACACAATTGCATTTGCATTGTATACACTTGTGCCGCGTCCAAATGCAATAGACATTTCATTTGGATGGTGTGAAGCTGTGCATGGTCCAAATGCAATATTCCTAACCCATTTGATAGAGCTGTCCTCACTGGACTGCATTGTTTTATGCTTTGAACACTGTGATTGGACACTTGAGAGCAAAATATTAGATGAGTGCTGTGAATCAAGTAGCTCACGAATGAGTTGCAGTGTTTCCTTGTCCGTTATGGATACATAATTGGTAACTATTTAACCAGAGAATGGAGTGTGTAGCTCCAACCATTTAGTCATGGCCATTGTCTATTTGACAACACAGCCGCCACTGACGACTCCGGACGGATTCGGCTATATCTAAGGCTCTGTATGTAAGAGTGGAAAATGATCAGGGCGTTCCCCTGGTTCTCCCGTTTCAACTGATGTATAACATGCATTTATGTCAAACGGTTTGATTTTTACAGGTGTCTTAGTGACGTCTGTCTTGTTAGGTTACCCCACCTCTGTAAAAAGACTGCAAATGACACATTTTGTTAATGCATTTACTGGAATGGCTTAAATCGTCTGATTTGGAAGATTCTACTGAACACAGTAAAAGAAAAATGGAGAGGTTAGCCAAACAATGGAATCAGGTGACAATGACATTAGCAAATTCAAACATGCCTGCATGATGTTAGATGGATTAAGAGGATATGACTTGAGCATGTTCCGTCCCTTTACCAGCCAGTATTTCAGCAGGACAAGTCTAGTTTGTATTTTTCCTGCCTTTGTGACAATGAATCTATGGAGAAGAATAGTGGATTTGGGTGAGCTTTCATTAAATATTCAGTACTTACCGAAATAACTCAACATTTTGAATTAGTATTATTAGAAGTTACCTGGAGTACTTATTGTACCTGGAATTGTCCAATGGGACATGGAACCAAATTCCCTCTTCAAGGGGCATTACTGAAGACTTCAGGGCAGCGTTGCAAATGAGTACCTCTACATTACTTCCCATGCTTTTTTATGGTGTCAACCTACACACCCACTAATTTCAGAGCACCACATAGATTTTGGTAGAAGGATCTAGCAACATTAGTAATGCAAGTTCCTTGCATGTGCTGCATCTCTTGTGGTCAAAGTTTTCTTTTCTGCATTAAAGCCATCAGATCAGATGTAGCGTTGTTATTGTGACACCAAGCTGATTAAATGTTTGTAATTTTCTGAAGAAATTTCTGAAGGATTTACATGCACATGTTTCCCTGTCAGTTACTGTGGGACTAACAATCCAGAAGGGGCGATGTTAGCAGAACTGCAGTATGACAGGGAGATTTTCACTCTGGAACTTGTGAAGGTTTACCTGTAAGAAATATTTTTCAGATATGTCTTGTTTGTTATCACAGTGGTAACAATCTCTTCCCATGTTCTTCTCTTTCCTCGACGTGGAGTCTTTGAGCCTCTGTATTCTCTCCTGGGCCCAACTTGCAAGGAAGGTATCTGCTTCTCATCTCCATTCTTATTAAATTCCTCTTATTTCACGATTTTGGCAATCTTTATCTACTTTCCCAGAGTGAGATCGATTTTGGGACACTATTTTTGTGTCTGCATGCAGTTACACGTTATCCACTCATTTGTCTCACTGGGAAAGTCGATAAAGGGCCTCATTGCCAAAATCCCAAACTCTCCCTTTAAATCTCCTGTTTGCATTTTAGATGTTGTCCATCAGTTTGCAAAAAAAGTCTGTTTTCTTTTGGGTTTTGTTGTAAATATCAAGGTTTTCCGAGACTGATGAGGCTGCTCCATGTCTTGTATGACGATGGTCACCAGGGTTACTTAGAGGCTTACAAGATACATAATTGGGTAAGATCTACAAACATCCCAGAAGGGTGCAGAGGTCTGGTAGTAACACTCACAGCTCCATGCACATATGTGGCTCCCCGCCGGAGATGAGGGTTCAGTATCTGTCTCCACCCTTAACAGTGTTGTAGTAAAAATTAGTCAGACTTGGAGATGTGGAAATGTTCTGGGTTTAGAGTTTCACCAACTATTTAATTCAGACCAGTGACAGTTGTGCTCAAAAGTTTGCATACCCTTGGAGAATTTATAATATATGTACTATTTGTAAATAAAACATGAGTGAGCAGGAAAAACACATGTATTGGCACAATCATAAAACAAAACATGGCAACAAAGAAAAAAATGAACTGACCCCTGTTAAAATGTCTGCATACCCTTAGTTCTTAATACTGTGTATTTCCCCCTTTAGCATCAATGACACCGTGCAGTCTTTTGTAATAGTTGTCTATGAGGCCCTGAATTCTTGCAGGTGGTATAGCTGCCCATTTGTCTTGGCAAAATGCCTCCTGGTCATGCAAAGTCTTTGGTCGTCTTGCATGAACCGCACGTTTGAGATCTCCCCAGAGTGGCTCGATGATATTAAGGTCAGGACACTGTGATGGCCACTCCAGTACCTTCACCTTTTTCTGCTGTAACCACTGGACGGTCAACTTGGCCTTGTGCTTAGGGTCATTGTCGTGCTGGAAAGTCCAAGAGCATCCCATGCGCAGCTTTCGTGCAGAAGAATGCATATTGTCTGCCAGTATTTTCTGATAACATAATGCATTCATCTTGCCATCAATTTTCACAAGATTTCCCGTGCCTTTACAGCTCACACACACCCATCAGTGAAAAACATCAGTGAGCCACCACCATGCTTCAGAGTGGGTATGGTATTCTGTTCACTATAGGCCTTGTTGACCCCTCTCCAAACATAGCGCTTATGGTTCTGACCATAAAGCTCTATTTTGGTCTCGTCACTCCAAATTACAGTGTGCCAGAAGCTGTGAGGCGGGTCGAGGTGTTGTCGGGCATATTGTAACCAGGCTTTTTTGTGGCATTGGCGCAGTAAAGGCTTCTTTCTGGCAACTCAACCATGCAGCTGGATCATCATATTGTGCTCCTTGAAACAACCACACCGTATTTTACCAGAGCAGCCTGTATGTCTCCTGAGGTTACCTGTGGGTTTTTCTTTGTATCCCAAACAATTCTTCTAGCAGTTTTGGCTGAAATCTTTCTTGTTCTACCTGAACTTGACTTGGTATCAAGAGATCCCTGAATTTTCCACTTAATAAGTGATTTAACAGTACTGACTGGCATTTGCAAAGCTTTGGATATCTTTTTATATCCTTTTCCATCATTATAAAGTTCAATTACCTTGTTACGCAGGTCTTTTGACACTTTTTTTCTGCTCCCCATGGCTCAGTATCTATTCTGCTCAGTGCATCCACGTGAGAGCTAACAAACTCATTGACTATTTATACACAGACACTAATTGCAATTTAAAAAGCCACAGTTGTGGGAAATTCACATTTAGTTGCCATTGTCACCTGTGTGTAACACCTTGTGTGTCTGTGACAAGGCCAAACATTCAAGGGTATGTAAACTTTTGATCCAGGCCATTTGGCTGATTTCTGTCATCGTTATGATTTATAAAAGAGCCAAACAACTATGTGATAATAAATGGCTTCATATGATCACTAACTTTACATAAAAGACAGTTTTTTTGCATGGTCGGTCATATTTTCAAAATTAATGCATAAATTTCACAATTTCTGCCAGGGTATGCAAACTTATGAGCACAACTGTATGTCAATGTCAAAACAACCACGGTTGACCAAAGTGCTGAACAGGATATAATATAAAATGCATGAACAAGCAAACGCAAAGTTAGTAACAAATAAAAAGAAAAGGAAAAGAATTAGAGCAGGTGCACAGTAAAAAAAATCTGATGTTAAGGTCAGCTGGGATTAAAAGCCAGAGTGAAAAGGTGTGTCGTTAGCAGCGACTTAAAAGTTTATAGAGTCTGCGCAGCTCTAATGTGCAGAGGTAAGCTATTCCAGAGGATGGGGGCACCCACCGCAAATGCTCGATCCCCTCTATTTTTTTGCCTGGATCTTGGGACATCCAAGAGCATCTGGTTGGTCGACCTTCAGCCAGATAAGGTGGCGCAAACCCATTTAAAAACTTTAAAATAAGCAATAAAATCTTACAATCAGTCCTGAAACGGACAGGAAGCCAATGGAGGGAGGCCAAGACTGGTGTTATGTGTTCACGCTTTCTTTTTCCAGTTAAAAGACAAGCAGCTGCATTTTGTACTAACTGGAGCCGATTCAGAGAGAATTGTTTTACACCCATGTACAAAGAATTACAATAATCCAGTCGAGAAGTAATAAATGCATGGATAACTTTTTCAAAATCTTTGGGAGAGAGATAGACCTTAACCTTTGCTAAGTCTTAATTGAAAGAAGCTTTTGACAAATTAACTAATCTGCCTATCAAATTTGAAGGAGCTATCAAAAATAACACCAAGTTTCTTAACAAAGAATCGACTGTGAGAAGCTAAAGGACCCAGAGTACCAAGAGGATCACCCAACAAGCCTGCTCGTCCAAACAACGATATCTGTCTAACTTTCATTAAGAGTGAGGAAGTTTAAATCCATCCAAGTTCTGATGTCCTTTAAGCAGTCCAACAAAGGCTGCACAGAATCTTTACTTATAGTTTTCATCAGCAAATAGATTTGTACATTGTCAGCAAAGCAGTGAAAATAAATATTGTGTTTCTTAAAAATGGACAACAAGGGCCACATATACAGTGAAAAGTGGATGGGGCCCAAAATGGAGCCTTGAGGGACCTCACAGGTGAGAGGGGCCGTAGTTGAAGAATATTCAGCTAGGTGAACTGAGACGCTCCTATCTGTCAGGTATGACTGAAACCATTTCAGGGCAGTACCTTTGATGCCTATGCACTGTTCAAGGCGTGATAAGAGGATCCTATGATCCACAGCATCAAAGGCAGCAGTCAGGTCTAAAAGCACCACAATAGCTGAGTTCCCTGAATCAACAGTTACGAGAAGGTCATTAAAAACTCTTAAAAGCGCTGTTTCTGTACTATGACATGGTTTAAACCCAGACTGAAACTTCTCCTGGATACCAAGATTATCTAAAAAAGTTTTCAGTTGATTCAGAACTAATCTCTCTAATAATTTAGAGAGAAAAGGTAGCTTAGAAATAGGCCTGAAGTTAGCGAGAATATAAGGGTCCAGATTTATCTTTTTGATAAGAGGCTGCACTACAGCTTGTTTAACACACCCTGAAGTAAGACAAGTACAGTATTTATCAGAATAAGAATACTGGACCCAACCGTATTAAAAATGTCTTTTAAATGATGAGAGGGAATGCTGTCTAGGGGACAGTTTGTACTGTAGGCCACATATTATGAACTACCTTTGATAATAAGGAGAGTGATACAGGCTCAAACTGATTCGAAGACAGCTGGGTGTATAGGAGGAACAGAAGGGTCTAAGACATAGGAGGTCAGTGAAGATCTAAGAGCAAAAATCTTTCCAATAAAAAAAATCTAAAATGTTCACATAGTGTAGGTGTTGGCACAATACGAGCTGTATCACTAGAATTTATAAGAGAATAAAGAGTCTTGAAAAGAACCTGGGGCCTGTGACTGTTTTGTGCTTTTGCAGTTTTAACAGCTCTCTGATAATTTGAAAAGCAGTCTCGTAAAATTCCTAGAGAGACCTGGACCTTATCCTTCTTCCACTTCCTCTCAGTTCGTCTACATGAGCGCCTGAGAGAGTGGGTATTGTCATTTAGCCATGGCTCTGAAGATGGCTTTAGGCATTTAGTCCTAAATGGATTGACAGAGTCTAAGATATCAGTACAAGTGGAGTCAAGAAGGGTAATGAGCTCCTCAGCACTGTGATCACAGCAGCCATCCAGGTTACAAAGCACAGACTCTTTAAAAGCATTAGATAACTGCAACGTAGTTAGAGGGTTAATTGCAACGCAGGCGACGACAACAGGGAACACAAGTTGCAACTCCAGAGCAGGGGACTGCAGCAGTAAACAAAACAGGCAGGTGATCGGATATACATGTGTCACAAATTTCACTGATATGAACACAAACCTTAAGACAACAGGTCCAATGTGTGTCCTTTTTCATGTGTCAGGCCAATCACTAACTGGGTAAGATTGTGAGAGTTAATAAAATTCATAAAATCTTCGACCAAAGTTCTATTTTCACAGCATACATGTATATTAAAAATCACTAACAATTAAAAGACAATCATATTTTAACATAATCACCACCAATTAGTCTGGAAAATCCATTATAAAATCCTTGTTGAACTTAGGTGGACGGTAGACCACCACGCACAGCAGAGAAAAAGGATGGTTGAACTCGAATAGTTGCGGTTTGAAGCTGGAGAAAATGTCAAAGGGAGTCTGCCAACAGTGAAAAGTGGATTTCAATATAAATGCTCGCCCTCCACCCTTGCCAGTGGTCCAAGGGGATCTGAGAAATTCACACTCAGGAGGAAGAAGTTCTGAGAAAGGAGTAAACTCACCAGCATGGAGCCGGGTTTTCATCAAAAACATAAAATCCAAATCATGAGAGGTGAAGAAGTCATTAAGCAGGAACGTCTTGTTTCCTAGTGATCTAGCAATTAATCAGGGCCATGCTAAGGACAAACTCCCTATGGTCGATGATGAAGCATGGCACAGTGGGCGAAGGTTCCCGTGGTCCATGCTGCCTCTGCAGACCCATATTCGCTGGGGTAGAGGAGGCTCAGTTGGCAGGTAGGGAACAGCAGTCGGACCAGGAACGACAGGCCGGATCCAACGACCTCTAAAATCCAGTGAACGCCGGACAACGGTCAGACGGTCCCATTCATCGCTGAAGAGGCGAGTATCGGTCAAATAGGAGGGCGTCAGGAAAGCCTTGAATCTCACCAGTACACCACCCCGCTTTCCCCGTCTTTTAAGACGTTTCTTACTGGAATATGTACAGGGTAAGCGACGCAGGCCTGTAGGTATATTGGATGAGAAAGGAGGTCATGCTTTGACAGCAAGTCGTGCTTTGACAGCAACAATTCTACTGAGGCTCAGATGTTGAGAAGAGCTTGGCGATCATAAACAAAAATGTATGTCGATGACATACAAAGAAAAAAAAAACAGCAGCAAATAAAACACTAAGCAGACGAGGCAGACAATTTGCCGCATACACAGGCGCCATCAAAACAAGATAACAAGAACAGCTATTCGGTTTGTTCTAGAATGTTAACCAGCCACATTGTAGGCTCCATTGAAGTTCAGCAACAATCTCAGCTAAAATTCCAGTTGCTATCTGGGCCTCTGCTCTGCTCCACAGGGCTACTCCCTGTCACATTTATTCTAGTGTAACAGACAGTTTCTTTCCTATTGTAAAACGCACATAAGATTATTGGGGACCATGGAGGTTATACAGATATGCACACAGAGATCACAATGTATATAAAGAGGACCGGTAATATTTTTGCAACGGCAATGTCAGTGCTTCATCTGTCTTCCTATGTTTCCCACTTTCAATAAAAGCCTTGAAAAGATGTGTAAAGTGAATGACTGATCACTCTCTTTTAAAAAATCCTACCAAGTGACAAGAATTGACAGCACAATAAAATTAATGTTATGTGATTTGGACATGAAATGCAAAAACTTTCTAGTTCTGAAAACATCCAATGTACTTTTGAATTGTAATAATCCTATAAACATGACAAAGATGCCCCTGTATTACCCTTTTTATTTTGCAACTAGATTCCACTGTGTCCTCAGTCCTCTGCTCTATTCCCTGTTCATCCATGACTGTATGGCTCTGCATGGCACCAAGTCCATCAAGTTTGCCAACAACATCATGGTTGTCATCATGGAGGTAAAACATATTAATTATTTAAACCCAAAAGCAAGTTTAGGAGCCAGAAATACTTAGTCACCAATAAAAGATGTAAATTTTAGCAACTGTATTGCTGAATGCATCACAGATAAACACTACCGATCAAAGGTTTGGGGTCACTTAGAAATGTCCTTGTTTTTTCGAAAGAAAAGCAGATTTTTTTGTCCATTAAAATAACATCCAATAGATCAGAAATACAGTGTAGACATTGTTAATCTTGTAAATGACTATGGTAGCTGGAAATTACTGATTTTTTATGGAATTTCTACATAGGCATACAGAGGCCCATTATCAGCAACCATCAGTCCTCTTTCCAATGGCACGTTGTGTTTGCTAATCCAAGTATATCATATTAAATGGCTATCTGATCATTAGAAAACCCTTTTGCAATTGTGTTAGCAAAGCTAAAAACTGTTGAGTGGGAGAACCCGGTGCACAACTGAGCAAGAGGACAAATACATTAGAGTGTCTAGTTTGAAAAACAAACGTCTCACAGGTCCTTAACTGGCAGCTTCATTAA
>JACXGI010007465.1:0-12989 GCA_016801175.1 Esox masquinongy
TGTGTACCTAAACATCAATCTGATAAATGTGTACCTAAACATCAATCTGATAAATGTGTACCTAAACATCAATCTGATAAATGTGCACCTAAACATACTCAATATCTTAGCAACCATGGCATTCACGAGTACTGAAAGAATTTGATAACCAAATAATGTAAGTAATAATAAGACAGCATATCTTACACACATCTGTAAGTCAGATGTTGTTTTGGCAAAAATACAGCTGACAGTAGAACTGATACAGCCCGGATGTTAACGAGGAAACTCCAATTGACATTCTGACAGGACTTATGATGCTTCTGAACACAGTTTTCATCATCCCCATTCCGAGAAGCCTGCTGTGAAAACTGTTCTGAACCGGTTTCTACATGTACATGCCTACATATATGAGAGAAATACATCTCTCTGAATCTGACCCAAGCCGGGTGAAACAAGAAACAGAAAACCCTACGTTGTGACCCAGAAACCATAACACACTGTATGGATCACTGCCAACCGAAAAACAGAATAGTATGTAGGGTGTGTGTGTGTGTGTGTGTGTGTGTGTGTGTGGTACCAGCAATATTCCTCCACAGAAAAGAAGAGCAGGCCTCAAAGGGACCCAGATCACTGCAGGGTGTATTGTGTGTGTGTGTGTGTGTGTGTGTGTGTGTGTGTGTGTGTGTGTGTGTAGATGGATGTGGGCGTCCTGTGTGGTTTTAGCATCTCTGTGTTAACACTATACCCATGTTACCATGTCAATGCAAAGGCTATGGTTATTTCCTGGGTGGCAAAATTTACGGCTGGGAATGACAACCAGTAAAAGGGTAATGTGTGTGTGTGTGTGTGTGTCTCAGTGGGATCCGCCAGTTGTAAAAACAACTATACCTCATCCATCTGAAACACTGACAGAGACGCAACAACAACGGACAGGAAAATAAACAAGCCAGTGAGATACATGTCTTCTATCTCTTCACTGTATGACCGTAGCCTGTTTCCACGTTTGCCCGTTTAAAGCAAGAGCTTTCAGTGTGGACTTGTTGAATGCAAGCAGCCTTTCTGGGTTTTGAATGCAGCTTTAATAAGGCAATCAAGTCAAGAGTTGTAATGGAGCTTTCAGCAGACCCAGCCCGTGGAGTGTCCAGCTGAGAAGAGTGTGTGTGTGTGCGCGTGTATTCACACTGTATGAAAACGCAGCATATATTTGCATAATGACTGTGTTTGCACCTGTCTTCAGCAGCGCTCATGCGCTCACACAGCACACACAAACAGTGACACCATACTGCCCGACGTGCACGCACACACACACACACACACAAACACACACACACACACACACACACACACACACACACACCCTCTCTCGCAGTTTAAACCAGAAACACACACAGACTTCACCACACAGTGCGAGACGCTGGTCCTTAATAACCTCTTGCTCCTTCGTCTCCAACGGAGGGAGTCAGAGGTGAGCTAAGTGGCAATGTTTGAGGGATGGGGCTAATGGCTGTACAGAACAAAGACACTGAGAGGACCACAGTCCAGAGACAGGCAGCCTGAAACGTTTCGATTAACGGCTACTGGAGGGCATAATCATCCCCTGATGGGACAACGTTAATTGATAGCAGGGAGCGGGAAAAACTGGAAGGGACTGGTTGATTGACTTATTTCTGTGTGTTCTGTGTGTGATACAGGTCTATGTGAACATGTGGGCACCCAATGTCACATGGTAAAAAGTCCCCACAAGGTTTCTTGGCAGGTTCCCATTAAGAAAAATGTCATTTCTGGGTACGGGGTTACTTTTAGGGTAATACTTACATTTGGGGTTACTTTTAGGTTTAGGCCTTACTGCTTAGGGTTAAGCATTAGGGCTTGGTAAAGTTTAGGCATAAACACCAGGATGCTAAGGTTAAGGTTGAGTTAGGTTAATGCAAGGTTATGGGTAAGGTCTATGGCTAGGGTATAGGGAACATGTGGATTTCTGGGTTAGGATTAGGTTTCAGGTCTCCACAAACACAGAAAAACAAACTTGTGTGTGTGTAGGTTTTACTATAATTGTTGGGAAAATGGCATCAGCTAACACACAAAAAGTGATTGGAGCTGCTGATTAACAGAGAATAAAATGTGGGATAAAAAACAAAAATAGAAACCGCTGATATCGAAACCAAAATAAACTACATTCGGCTTAGGGGCTAATTTTGGGTAAAAGTTAGGGGTTAGGTTTATGTATGTATCCATACACGGATAGTAAAACATAAAAACGTGTGTGTGTGCTTGTGCATAAGTCTGTGCTGAAGTGGTAGGTTGTATGTGTATATGTATGTTTGTGCGTAACAGCCCTTTTTACAATCTATGGTGCTAAGAGAGTATTCACTGGTCTGGTAAGCAGACAAAATTATCCCTCAACTGGCACACTGGTTCAATTTACAACAACTACACTCAGAAGACCGGAACGATACCTACAGTACAGACTATGGGCTAGATTCCCAGTATGAGAAAAACAACCAAGGACACTGGATGTTGCTGACGGAATAAAGTATTAAGATCTTCCAGACAACTTATTTTTTAATGTAAAAATGTAATTAACCACTGAAGACATGTCTAACCGCAAGATTAGTTCACTGTTTGGACATCGTAAAAGCGAAAATAATCCTTGTGTTCACCAGAACAATCGGTAACGGGAAAAAGAAAAGGAACAAACTACTGCATGTGTTCAGGTTAACACCAACAGGTGCATGTCAAAGCCCTGTCCCAAAATTCTCTGCAAAAGGGAATACTTACACAGGAGCCACAGCCATTACAAAACGGCCGTCCTCCGATACTGCAAGTTGCTTACATTTTTATTGTCATCAATACTTGAGCGTGCTGTCTGTATTTTGTCCCCTAGATAACATCAATCATGTTTTCTTTTTAGTAGTAATATGACGAACCGAGCTTGATTTTCTTCCAGACCCCAAACCTCTGCTGCTTTAAAGTGAGCGCCAGCGGCGTGCTTTGGCCAGATGTTTTACAAAGACGGACCGCAAAGCCACACATGTAAAAATAACAGGAGTAACATCCCTACCCATTAAATTGGACAGATGTCTTCTGGGACAGAGCTCGGTTCTCCGCACCCGCTTAAATAAGGCCCAGCACGCCAGCGTGTATTCGTCGAGGTTCACGTGCACCCGCGAGTAAACACATACGTACCAATGATGCACCGTGGCAGGACAACGAAATCAATGCGTTACTCTGTGCACTCATCTATACAAACACACGCGCACGTGAGGATTATAACGTCACAGTGCCAAAACACACGAAGCAGCGGCAGGAAACCTAGGAAGATTACTCACCATCTGAGATCGACTCTTGGGGCAGCCATTGATGTCTTCGATCTTCTCATTGGCTGAAAACAAAAGAGAGAGAGAAAGAGAACAAAGTCTTCTTAATGATATCCTAGGTTCTTAGTTCAGCGTGTTCCTGCTCTCTGGCTGTCTAAGACCGTGACAGGGAGAGTGAATGAGGAGATCAGGCCTGTGACTCTGTCTGCAGTGAGAGGGTCACTGCCCCCTCCTACTGAGAAATGAAACCCAATCTAGTCCCAGAGAGTGTGCGCGGGGCCACTAAGGGCCAGGCAGAGATGGCTGGGAGGCCACTGATGTTCATTTTGGAAGGGGTGTGTGTGTGGATCCAGGCCCCCTGGTTTAGTAGAGGCCCCTCCCACAGCAGCTGAGGTCGTCCTCCCACAGCTGACATTTGTGCCGGCACCACAACCCTGTGGGGCCCACAGCGCAGCTCCGCCACAGGGCCCTGACTACCACCTACTCTGCGGGAAACGAAAAGGGATCCAAACTTTGTGTCTGGTGGATAAACACTGCTGAACACACACGTGAACACACCTTGAGGAATGTATATTACAACCTTCCACATGCCTTTGTGACCAACAGAAAACCGCTGTCATCATCTTCCACTGTCATCCTTTGTGCCCAGTTCACTTCAACCAAAACAATGTGCCCTACAGAAAGAAAAAAAGGATTCCACACGGAACCCAAACAGGTTCTACATTGAACCAAAACAGCTCTACCTGGAACCAAAAGGGTTGTCCCGGAAAGAAACCCAAAGATGTTTCTGGATCACTTTGATCCCAAACCAGTGTCAGCATCCCAATGCATGGAGCTGTATGGTCAGATTCCATTAGCAAATGCACCCAAGTTCACTCACCAACATCACACAAAATTATGATAGCATGGGCCACGCTTTTGTTGTTTACTTACAGACAGCTTTGAAACAGCTGACGGGAATCATGCTCTCCCTTCGGGTCAAAAGATCTAATACATCAGCAGACGGGAGCTGGCGCAGTTCGCATTAAAGCTGGTCAGCAAAGACGCATGCTTATGATGATGTGATGATGCACCCCATCCAGTAAATGCTGAGTTTAAAGGGATATTTTTAGCATGTTAGACCTAATTCTCCATTGACATTTAGTGGTAAAGCATCATCCAGGCAGTTTTGGTCAAAGCTACATTTCTGAAATATATTTGATTTTCTAGTTGCGTGACTAACCCCAAAAGTAAAAAGTAAAAGTTCAGTTCAAGTGACACACATTTACAGTTCAAGTGACACACATCAAGTGACACACATTTATGAGAGTAATAGTGGAAATAGGTACTTTTTTAAACCTCAAAGAAATTAAATGGTTGTGTAGTTTATTATGGCAACGATGTGAATTATTTATTTTACTGTGTCCGATGAATGTATATAGCTAACAGTATATGGCTTGTGCACGCCACAAGAAAGCCAAATAAACCACAAAAATTGGGCTTCGTACTGTGTGGAGGATGCCTCACCACTACAAGCTAGTTGAAAAATAGGTCTAAAATGATTAAAACTGGAATATTCCTTAAAGTCTGGCCATCAAATGACAATTAAAAAAAACTAGAACAGAAGGCCCAGTGTCTCCAGATCCAGCCTTCCCTGCTTTTGACGTTGCAAAAATCCCCTGTGGATATGTTTCCTGTCCTAAAGACCCGCTAGCTTACCCTGCCCTTCAGAAAAGTTCTGAGAATGTAAGGAATTATTTGGAAATGAATTATTATCTATTCAAGACCACATTTCTTTGCGTCTGTGTTGAATGACATTATGAAGTCTCTAGTGTACACAAAATAATTCTACAACAGAGACAGAATATATAGAAAGAGCCATCATTGACTTGGTGATCATTTGTAAATTTTAAAATAAGTTTATTTTCAAATACAAATATTGAAATACTAGCATGACTACTGTCAAGTCTTTGGCATTAGCAAGATACTTAGAGGAAATAATTACAAAAATAACTTTCAAGTATTTGACCTAATACATAAAGTAAAAATGGCAAATACACATATAAGGTCTGGTTCAGGGAACCAGATTAGTGAGGATGAATCACTGGTCAGCTGGTGTGACCTCAGGACACGTCAACCACCATCCCTCCCTTTTAAATGATGACAGGGCAACTTTTGTGAAGTGGGAAAATGACAGGACTCTGACTAAGGAGAGGGGGCACATAATGACATTTCATTACAAAACATCCCTCAGTCAATCTTCTCTTAGACTGCTCCATTGTCAAATATTTAGTAGTTAAACTGTGGGGTTTTCCGAATCGAGCTGAGGGATTTCCCCAATCATACAATTATTACAGAATAAGAACATGTTCATAAAAAGATAATAATGTATTATGTTGAAATGTTATGTTGAAAGTATTTTACATACTGCTCAAGACTAATGATTATTGACCAAATACAATGTATAATAGATGTTAAAACATATAAAAAGTTCGTCAGTAATACATCAAAGAACTCCGGTTAAAGAAGTTATAGAGCTGTGCAAAATGACAACAAGATATCGCCAAAAGTAGCTACTCACCGACAACCTGTATGATCTCCGCCAGCAGCACTCCGTCTGTGACGTCTGTTTGAAGGTCCTTGATAAGTCGCTTGTGTCCTGACTTGGCTAGGTAGTGGTTGGCCCAATCCGTATAGATCTGTTCAGGATACAAAACACCAGCGTCCACTTATTAGACTTCAATGTTATTTACAAAACCAAATCAAAAGTCTGCGCGTCCGCTTTTTTAATTCGTCCAAGCGTTCAAAGACTATAATACTTCAGATAAAAATACATTACTCAAATTAAAACAAATTTACGACTCGAATGAAATAACATGGTTGAATGGGAGCCGCGCACCCCATTTTCTTTTGTTGGGGTGTGAGGCTGGCATATATATCCGCGTGGTATTCAAATTGGGGCCATTGTGCTCGGATGGAGCATTCAGAGCAGCAGCGCGAGCGGCAGGTTTCAATGAGGCGCTGACATCACGGGCTCGAGGACAGAAAAGGCCCTTCAGAGTGCGCGAGGGAGGGGTAGTGCAGTTGAATTAAGCATCTGAATAATCTGAATAGCTTCGTTTATAATTGGTTGCTGTAGACGCCCACGTCTCGCTCGCTGTACCTCTCCCAAGGCCTCTCCCAAGTCCAGTGAGGGATTTATTTGGGTTTCAAACCACACGTAAGAAAGACAAGTAAGGAAAGACGCAAGTGAGAATTTACACAAAAGTGGACGGAGTTAAGATCGTATTTAAAAGTTGCGACTTCATTTTGTTTCATGTCCCATTCGCAATTATTGGCTTTGCCTCATTGCAGCCACCTTTGCTGGGGGAACATACTGTTTACAGTCCTAAACAGCGCGTTTTATGCAGAAAGTTGAAACGGGCTCTCAATCTCGAAGAAACAAATCTGAAGCACTCCAGGTAATCTGCTTAATGTTTCAACCACCTAAATTAAGCGCCACACGTGCACAAGCATAGAAACATAATGTAAGCGCACACCATGTCTCTGGATGAATGCATTATTGAATTTACTCTTCACAAAAAAGTATAAACAATCGCACGTGTACACTAGTACACTAAGTAATTTATACACTTAAAAAATCCATGTTAGCAACAATTTCAAAATTTCCCTATTGTGAAATTCAAGTGCATCCAAATGTTCTAAATAGATTTGATAGCACATTGCCAAAGGCACTACATAATACACCACTCACTTCCTCTCCGAACCCCCCCACACACAGCTTGCTGACACTGTGACCCCAGTTTCTTGTGTTAAAGGTAAACAGACCTGAGGCCAATCCACACTGTTTGTCATCATATGATTTTCTCTCCTGTGATTGGCTTTACAACAGGTGTACGTTTCACCCACACCCACTGACCTTTTCATATATAGTACACGTGCACGCATGCTGACGCACGCACGCACAGCTATAACATGGCTCAGAGCCAGACAGTGCTAAACAAGGCTTTAAGGAAAGGATAACATTCTCCTAAAACAAACACAGGCTGGGCGGGTTTGCGGTAAGGGATGTGGGGGTTCTTTGAAGTTGTTTTATACAGCAGGTAGTAAGGGGTTGGAGGGGTTGTAATTAAAAACCAGGTGAAATGGTAAGCTGTCCATCTTTCGAGCCGAACAGGAATGGGTTAGAGACTGCCTGGAGGTGAGAGGAGGCAGGAGTAACGGGCAGAGGTCATGTACATTTGTAATAGGCCAAGGTTAGAAAAAACGCTTCTAATTCTGATTATGTTTTAGGCAATTAAGAAACTTAAGTGAAAAACTTGTAAGAAAAGCTAAATCTGTCTATTAGATACACAGACAGCGTAATGGGAATCCAACCAAATTCTAGAAAACAGTAAAAACCCAGAAAAAACAGTGGCTGCATCTTTCTTGGACTCTGGACCTATTACTGATAAACATGTCATTGTTGAAGCTTAACCTAAATCAAAGAGGAATAAAGTAAAATAGACATATAATGCAGGAACACATTAATAGCCAACATTTTCACTGAGCCCGTTCACAAAAAAAGCAGTCAAAGATGCTTTACTAGCTGATGACATTAGGAAATCCACAGGGAGAGAAAAAGTTGATCCACGTCTTCTGTCTAGTGCTGCCCCTGTCATCTCTAGAGCTCTAACACATAGTTTATCTAACATTCTTTACTTGGTTCACACATGGGCAAGTTTGAAAAATTGCCCATGTGTGGACACTACATACTGTAACAATGTGAATGATATTGCCAAAGCCTTGGATGAGAAATCACAGTGCTTCTCTATTTACTGACCTGTCAAAGGCTTTTGATACAGTTAATCATTTCATCAAGAAATTGTACTTACTAGGGCTTTCCATGGGTGCATGCTTGTGGTTTCAGAATTATCTTAGTGACAGAACTCAGTCTATTATAACCGATGGAGTGGAAACTGAAATTCTTGTCCTTGACAAAGGAGTTCCCCAGGTTTCAATCTTAGGTCATTTACTGTTCACTCTTTCTATTAATGATATCTATAACATTGTGAGAAACTGTAATCTTCATTTTTATGCTAAAGTACACAGCTGCTCATTCTTTTACGTTTGCATACCTACAGACTGATTTCAAATGTGGATCTTAAGTTTGTGCCTAATGCAAATAAAACAAAGTGTATACTATTCTCTAGGTCCCAAAATCAAACTTTGAATGATTTCAAATTACTACCCTGGACAGTTCTGTTATAGAACATTATCTTCTACAAATACCTTTGGACAGATTCCTTCTACAAATACCTTGGGTTAGATGCCAAGCTGTCATATAAAATACACTTTACTGAAATGGTTAACAAGTTCAATGTGAAACATGTTTTATAGAAACAAATCATGTCTGCATAGAAATAAAATTGCGCAAGCCACTTTTGTCAGTATTAGATTATGGTGATTTATTAGACAAATTGTAGGTAACAGATGCGCTATCAAGACTGATACTTACTCTTCAGTTATGTAAAACTGCTTTCAACCACCATGCCCCTAGTGCATAGAATGCCTTGCGGAGTAACCTAAGTTAGAGGTCTTGTAGCCTATAATGTTTTCACTGTTAACTGTGATTGCTTTTCTTAATGTGTGTGCTCCTTATCTTATTTTGTTTCTTTGTCTCTACATACATCTTTTTGATATTGCTGTAATACAGGGCTCAACTGTAAAACAGACCTTGTTCTCAGCTTGATTTCCTTGTATAAATAGGTTAAGATTAAATTAAAATCAAAAGGCTATGCAATTCAGACATATCTGTAAAAATTCTATCATTGGATGTCATGTCCATTTAAACTGGAAGGACATATAAACACAATAAAAACACATAAGATTCAGAGCCACACATACCTTTTTTGTTTCTGGAAGCACAAAGGCCCAGAGTGAATGAGTGAGTATGCATCAATAAGGAAACGGAAGAGCAAATTAAGACAGAAAGAATCCTACTCTGAAGATGTGTAAGTATAGTGAAACCCCGATCCTTAAAACCACAAGTGGGAAGATCGCTTTGATCTGTGTCCGGATCTGACAGGCTGTCAGTCACTCTGGGAATTCTCCACTTCACAGAGAAAAAGCCCCTCTCTTCCAGAACAACAACCATACTGACAATGTCCCAGCCCCACATTACCATGGCTGTTAGAACAAGTGATGGCAGTAATAATAACTTTAAGTTGTATATCTAGCCCTTGTAAAACACGATTTCCATGAGTGTCCGATTGAAGTGACCAAGGGAAAGGGAACTTCGGCTTGTTTCTATAACTGTGGTTCCTGGGAGGGAACGAGAAACGACATATGGAGGGCATTCACATGTGTCCTACATAAGTGACCGACTGAAGTGGAACTGTAACGGAATGCAACGTGATACTCAAAGGCGGGGATCTGATTTATGTACTATATTTGACCACTTTATACCCTTTAAGGACACCCTCTGTGTTTGTGTGAGAGCGTGTGCGTGTCAGCAAGTGCCACGTCTTGTTTAAAATAGGTCACACACAAAGACTATTAAAACAAACATTAATACACACAAACATACTGTGTGTCAAAAAGCAGGAATCAGCAGTAGAAATATTAGCAGAGGGTTCTCCCCACCCTTTTCCTGCAAAAAGCAGGGTGGGGCTGGCAAAACTGATGGGGTTGGAGTAAAACAAGCTTACGTTTTGGGGTTCTGATTCGGTAGAAAGTAACTCACAAGGTATTTATGTTATATTCTTCAAGAATCAAATAATTAATAGAATTAATTTAAACATCCAAAAATCACAAACAAAATGCAGATAATCCCTCTAAGCCCAACAAGCAACTGTCTCTCTCCAACTACAATGCCTTAGCCATGCCCCAAAAACCAGTCTCCACACACCACCAGGGCCTGCTGACTCACTCACCCAGCATTTGATGCCCCGCAGAGGGCATGACGCACAGAGACCTCCCCCTAGAGCACTGGGTCATGAGCTGCGGGAAAGAGAGGGCAGGCAGTTCATCACGCGGACATGCCCATTACTTGTGCTGGGACTTTCTGAAGTGGGATAGGAGGTAGTAAGGCACTTTGATGTGAAAAGGCATATAGTCTTAGAGATGTCACGGTCTATTCACAGTAGCCAGTGATTGTAGCGGGGAAAGCCAAACAGGTGTGTACAAGCATGCATGTGTGAAGAGAAGGGATTGAAGTCCCTCACCAGGACCCACCACTTTTCATTAACTCCCTTTCATCTTTGGCTTTGCTTGCGAGGCATCTTTTGACTTACGTGCCACAAACGCACAAACACAAACACACAGACACAATGCAGCACCAACCACATAAAGGAACAACAACACTGTGTCTATTCAGCAGCATGATTCCAGCACACACACACACTCAACAGGCTTGGGCTCTCCAACCTACTTACACTAATAACCCGTCATCTATTAGGGCGATTACTCCTAGGGTTCACAAAGAGGCCCAAAACAGTGCCACACTCAACACACCACTGTGTCCTAATCTAGCGAAATAAAGAAAAATGTGCGCCGAAAACACCTGTAGTCATGCAACACCACTTAACAGCCAGGAAGTTCAACTTTGTTCAACTCCTAATGGCAGAAAACTGGGAGGAGAAATGCCAAAGAAACAGTGCAGAGATTTAAATTAAGATGTGGTGAAATGGTGGGTTCAATTCTCCTCCTGAACTGTAGCTTTTTTGAAGTGAGGTCTCCATTCTCATATGAATAAAACAGGTATTACTGTACACAACTTGACAAAAGTCTGTATGTGGCCAAAACACCATACAGATTTATACTGTTTAATAAATTGTGCACACTTCACTGCATTATAATGATTTTTTTTCACATACGGTTCGCATATGTTTGTCTAGATTTGATGTACAGTCCATTATGTATCTATTATAGCTCTGTGGTGTGTTGAAACTGATTCATACTTTTCCTCTTAGCCTTGTTCCAGAAAATCAACTTGCTACCTGCCCATCAGCCTCTCTCCCGAATTATACATAACTTCCTCTGCAAGTGCTCACAAGACCTGGTTCAACCCCAGACCACCCCATCCATTACTCTCCTCTCACTCCCTCCATTCCTCTTCTGTTAGATGTTCCTCTTTCTCCCTTCACGATGCTACCGTCAGGGGCACACTCTGTCTTTCCATTCTCCTTGTTATTCTCATTTTTCCTGTCTCATTTATCAATTCTTCATTCTTTCTCAATGTGGCTTTAGGTGGTCCAGGGGTCTAAGCTGCTGCCTCCGGTGCACATGTACTGCTACAGCATGGCTTCAAATCTAGTCTACTGCTCTTTTAAAAGAAGCTCTCTCCTGTATCATTCACTACTTTCCTGTCCAATGCCTAAAATGTAAAACTGTCTTGAATCTCAGACAGTTTTATATTTAAAGGACTTTGTTCAAATGACACTGAGTCATGAGAATTAATAATTTATAACAATCCCGCCCTCTCTCTCTCTTCCTGATGGTAACCCTTTCTCAGAAACCCATCAAATCACTGACCGTTTTGAAGTACTCGCAGGAGAAACGACTTGGACCCCTTGCCGGCAACCTGAGGCCCACACGCACTGCCATCTACGCCCCTCAGGCAGGTTAATGGGGTACAGCTGGAAGGGCAGAAGCCGGAATGTCCAGAAAACAAAAAAAGAAAAACGTGTAGAAAGTTCCGGCGAGTTGAGTCTAACGGATGAACGCCTGTTGGGGCAGCACTTCGTCATGTAGACCAGGTGGTAAATATAGCCAAGCATGCAGTCCCTCAGACAACTCCTTTCCTTCTCACGTCTCCCTCCATTTGACTCTCTGATGCCCACCCTCCGTTTACCAACGTTTTATATCCATCCACACTGTGTCTCACTCTGTCAAGTCCCTGGCACCTCTCCAACTGGTTCTTAGTCGCTGTCTCAAAGTAACTCTACTTTTCAACACACTCCGTCTCTGACTCTTTCACTCAGTGATTCAACTCCTCACCACCTCTGACCCCTACTAACCCCCCTACCCTTCCCAAGGTGCCGCTGGGCTCAGAACCCAAGACAGACGGTGTAAACAACATGAATGCCTTCGTGTCAGAATCAACTGTGTAACAGGCAAGAACTAAGACAGCCCCTAGGGGGTCCTAGAAACTCTGACAGCTCTTAAAGTGTCTTCCTATACCATACACACCTGGCAATGTGCATAATACACACACACGCACGTGTGCATGCACACACACACTTGTTCACTCAGGGGAGGTCTTGACTCATACACACAAGAAACAAAGAGAAAAGGGAACAAGTCTAGAGTCACAACCTGAGTGAGTTCTCCCATCATTCACCTTCAAGCTGTGCGTTGTCTTCGATCCTCAGCAGAGGGAAAGTTCACTGAAAGTGCAGCTACCCCTTCACCTGCCAGTCATAACCTCCCTTGGTACGTCACTCAGTGGTAGTGTAGTGTGGTAGAAAACTTTTTATAGGTAAGCTCCCTATACCTTCAATGCATTTATTCCACAAAAGCTGCGTAAACTCTCAGGCAGTATAAAAACGGTAGAAAAAAACTGTACACCACTGACTCCCCTCTTCATCATCAATTAAGGGACAGTTTAAGATTTTAGAAATCAACCCTGCCCTAACTCTACTTCCCAAAACTCTGGGTGAAGGTTGAAGATTACTGATAACTAGCACTGATGCAATTGCGATCTACTGTTAGTGCAATCCACATATCTGT
>JACXGI010007465.1:13089-37405 GCA_016801175.1 Esox masquinongy
CACACACACACACACACACACACACACACACACACACACACACACACACACACACACACACACACACACACACCGAAACAACACTTTGGCCCTTTTTGAATGTCACATCCACCCAACACAAACACACAAGGTACCAAATACAAAAAAGGACGTGGGTTCTGTTTTGAGTTGCAGTCAGTCTGAACCCGACCATTCCCAGGATTCGACCAATAAACAACAGGCTCATGAGTAATCGATATAAATGCGCTGGCTGTATGATATGCCTGTAATTTTGTAGTGCAGGGAGAGGATGGGCGAGGGAACATGGCGGAGAGGGGGGGGGTGTTAGTAGTGTGGTGGGTTTGGACAGAGTAAAGCTTCCTGGTATGTATGTTCTCTTGGCACTCTGGTGGAAACACACACACACTCACACAGCTTTTTTGAAGTGGTTCAAGCCCACAGCTTACAGTACAGGAACAGTATCAGGCAACCTCTTAATGACCCTTGTCATGCCTGAGCCTGTTCTCTGGTACATGAAAGGGCTGTGGTTAGCAGCGCACGGAAAACCTTGCCGGATAACCAACCTTTCTTCCAGCATTCATCCCCTTCCCCTCTCGTTCTCATCTCCTCTGCATCTCCTCCGACTCCCAAGACAAATGAGCGGAGATGGTCCGCTCCGGTACTTTCTACTCTGATGGTGAACATATGGACGCACGTACGAGGTTAAAAGATTGACGGGAAAGACTGAATACATTTGCTATCTGATTGGGTGTGTAGGCTACACATGTGGCTATTGTGTTGACCTATGGCGGCAGCACGACCGTCAAAGTATCCTATTGGCCAACGACCGCTTAGATCCTCCCTCTTGGGCAGAGTGCCAGCTTAAACACATTAGCCCCGCCTCCTTCTCCCACACCAAAACAGACAGCTGTCCGACCACCACAAACAATACACAGCTAATTGGCTTAGACTAATCACAACACACTCACACATATACAGATGCCTGCAAGTGTACATGAGTATACTCTCTCTCTCACACATGGACACATATAGACACACACACAAGCACACACTTTTGAAGAAAAATCAATGCATCTATCCATGAGCAGGAGAAAGTATTTTACCCCAATTAATTCTCCCTCCCTTTCCTCTCATTATCCTCCTCCACCTATCTCCTCTCCTACTCTCCCTCTCTCCATCCCTCTCTTCTTCCCTCTCCAGTTCATCTTTCCTAGCCCTCTCTCCCATCCCCAAGACGCTGGACTGTGCGTATTGTGTTGTAAACATTCCATTGATTTTCATTTGTTCAGAGAAGATCATATTATTAAATAATCCATAGACCTTTATGACGATGAATAAAGGACACTCCATGAAACGGAAGGTCATTTTCCTTATGGAATAAACGCACACACACCCATATAGGCACAATTCCATACCTGAGGAAATACACACACACACACACACATACAGGCCTGGCCCTCACACTCTGTGCGTCTTCTATCAGTCATGTTCAATGAAGGAAGAGGTATAATTAAAGAGTCTTATCATCACTCATCTCCAGACGAGTAATAACCTGCCTGCTCTATCTGAGACAGACTGACTGACTGAATGTCTGACTGGCTAGCAGGCTGACTGGCTGGCTAAATGACTGGCTAGCAGGCTGACTGAGTGGCTAAATGACTGGCTAGCAGGCTGACTGAGTGGCTAAATGACTGGCTAGCAGGCTGACTGAGTGGCTAAATTACTGGCAAGCAGGCTGACTGACTGGCTAAATGACTGGCTAGCAGGCTGACTGAGTGACTGACTGGCTAGTAGTCTGACTGACTGGCTAAATGAATGGCTAGCAGGCTAACCGAGTGACTGACTGGCAAGCAGGCTAACTGACTGGCTAAATGACTGGCTAGCAGGCTGACTGAGTGACTGACTGGCAAGCAGGATGACTGACTGGCTAAATGAATGGCTAGCAGGCTGACTGACTAAAAAGGTCTAACTTTCTGACTGTTTGACTTAATAGCACACTGACTAACTGGCTGATTGATTTACTGACATGTTGACTAACTGGCTGGCTGACAGCTGATTGACTCTCTGAAGATGGGGATAAGATGAGTACTGAGGCGGTAAAAGACAGGGGAGAGAGGGAGGCCAGAGACATTTTTCTCCTCTTTTGAACTCTGTAATCCTAGGAACGAAGTCAAAGGGGTTCTCCTAATAGCAAATGTAAATCAGAGCTCCTTTTACACGGCAAAATCATATAATTCAATAAATATAAAGATGTCTTTTCTAACAGGTCACACCACATGACTTCTCTGTACTCTGTTCTCTGATGCAGCTTCTAACAGCAAATCCCAGACCCTGCACCATTATCACTATTAAGACCCTGCACCATTATCACTATTAAGACCTTGCACCATTATCACTATTAAGACCCTGCACCATTATCACTATTAAGACCCTGCACCATTATCACTATTAAGACCCTGCACCATTATCACTATTAAAGTAAAAAAAAAAAGAGAACTGATGCAGAACAACTGCTTGTCTGTCTGCCTGCCTGACTGCCTGGCTCTGTTGTCACTGTCCATTCCTGCGAGCAATTCAAAAGAAAACACACACACACACACACAAACAATGTCAGACTCTCACAGAAACACCCCTCAACCTCTGCTGGCTAATACCTGACTAAGCCTGTTCGGGACTGTTGAAATGCAGACATCAAAGCAGCGTAATCAACACACCGACAGACAGAGATTACAACTATCATAGCTAATACGTGCCTGGCCTGCAATCTGAGACCACAATGAACACTTTAGGATGATGAGTAGATAATGACTGTTTCCAACAATTAAAAATACACGGCATCAACCTCAGATGAACAGAGCGAAACCATTCCGAGGTGCGGAGTGACTGCAGACCAGTGGAGATATATCGCGGATGTTCCCATGACCATTATTTTACAGCGATCGCAGTGTCCTTTTTTTTTTACACATTTAAATACAACGGCTTCAGACAAAATACCTGCTAATAAAAAATCTCTCCGGGATTGACCTTTGGGTTAACTGAGGAGTATTTACCAGTTTCATGGTGACGTTGTTCTGCTCCCAACGCCACAAGAGCATGTTCATGGTCCTCCTCTTCTTTTCTCTCCTCTTCCTCCCCAAAAACACCTGTCTCAAGTGAGGGGGATAGAAGGACCAATGGCCAGCAAGGCCCGGATGGAATCCATCAGAAAAAAAGGAACAGGACGCCAAAGCAAGACGGCCAATGAACCAAGAACAAACACAGAAGACAGAGGTGTAGGTATACAGAGAGATGAAATCCGAGAGGGATTAAAAGACAGAAAAAAGAGAGTAACACATCCAAAAAGGTAAAAGGAGAAAGAGGATGCCCAGGATACACGGAAAGGTCTGGAGAATCAGGCAACGCAACAGATCAACGGAATTCACCAGGTATCCAGAGGAAGAGCCGGCCCTCCCGCGCCTCTCTGCAGCCCAGCAGGTCCCACTGGGCCTGGGGTCCGGTGCTCGCAGCCACCCCCTTTGGATCCGCAAGAGGAGCAAGGGAAATAAACCGCACGTTCAAGAGAAGCTCTGCCGCACAGCTACGCCACCGCTCTCTGTCTGAGGGCCAGCCAAATCAAACAGAGGGGAAAAGAGAGAGAGAGAGAGAGAGAGAGGGAGGGACCATTTGGAGGGGAACCCCCTTTTCCTCTGACCACAACCACAGCCACCCCCCAACCCACCCTAACGCCCACGGCAACGCTGTGCATTGTGCTTTCGCTCTTCAATGGGCCATCCGTCATACGGGGAGTGAGCGGAGTGAAAAGGAGAGAGACCTATTCACCTCTTACCCTCCGGGATCACCCACCCCCCAGAAACAAGGATGGGTGGTGCATGATAATACCCGAAATGGTCAAGGGAGGGTGGAGGACGGATGCGGTTGGAGGACAGACCTCACTGGCCTCCTAATTATCCGCTCGCCTTTCTATTTGTTATTTCTTTAACTAGTCCTCCTGGTTTATTTACAAAAAACGAGATGAACGGTTCTATTTTCCAAAACCACACATGGAACAGTCCGGTCTCTGATCACCAGGCACCCACAGCTGACTGTCGTATAGTTTTCACTGTGTGTGTGTGTGTGGTGTTAGGTTCACGTGTGCGCACGCGTGCGTGTGTGCGTGCACCCCGCGGGATGCCCTCCGTTTGAGTTCTCTCCAAGCCCCTACGCACGCGCCGTGCCACCGACCACAAATTACAAGCCGAATTTGAACTTTGGGAATCGCCCAAGACGTGCAGAAAGTTCCCACAGTAGGGGATACATAATCATTGCCAGGACTCTGCACATTTCAAACACACGCTTTGAGCTATTCGTTGCAGCGACAATACTTGCAGTAACACTGAGAGCTTTTGCGCCTGAGGACCCTGAAACACTGTCAACACCACATCCACCCTACTCAACAAGGACCCTGAAACACAGTCAACACCACATCCACCCTACTCAACAAGGACCCTGAAACACCGTCAGCAGCACATCCACCCTACTCAACAAGGACCCTGAAACACCGTCAGCAGCACATCCACCCTACTCAACAAGGACCCTGAAACACCGTCAGCAGCACATCCACCCTACTCAACAAGGACCCTGAAACACTGTCAGCAGCACATCCACCCTACTCAATAAGGACCCTGAAACACCGTCAGCAGCACATTCACCCTAAATAACAAGGCCAATCATAAACACAAACATTCTCTCTCTTCCTCTTTCAACAACCTCGCACAGGTCGCTGTTCTTTGCAGATGTATGGGAATCTACAGTAATGCCCTGTACTCCTAAGTAAAAATTCAGGTGACGTGCCCCAGACACGAGCTCACGGCTAATATGTCTACTCACATTCTAACACATCTGCATCCTATAGAGCTCTGCAAGCATCTGTTGATCAAGCCCCAATTCACTCTGGCCAAAGAGCCAAAGAAGAGATGGGTATTTAGTACATGTGTTCAACAGCTATAAACTAGTCCGTTAAGTGGTGGATCAGGGAATCACGGGGTGCGCTTCCATTCAGAGCCCTGTAAAAGAGGAGACTCATCTCAGTGTCCCCAGGACAATGGGGGCCTGGCCCCATTTTGGAACGCGCTTTGTTTTGGGGGACCCCTGCTGCCTAGTTCTCGAGGGTGAGGTGGGAGTTTGAGGAGGGGTCCTGCTGTCTGGCTGTTACGGTGTGTGTGTGCAGGGGGGTATATTGACTTGCTGGGGGGTAGAGCATGGGTCCCTGAAAATATGGAGGGAATACATCCACATTTGACATATTACACCACATATTGACATATTACACCACTTTCACCAGCTCACAAATTCCTCTCTGTCTGAAAACTAAACTGTGCACTATTAATTCCTCTCTGTCTGAAAACTAAACTGTGCACTATTAATTCCACTTTGTCTGAAAACTAAACTGTGCACTATTAATTCCTCTCTGTCTGAAAACTAAACTGTGCACTATTAATTCCTCTCTGTCTGAAAACTAAACTGTGCACTATTAATTCCTCTCTATCTGAAAACTAAACTGGGCACTATTAATTCCTCTCTGTCTGAAAACTAAACTGGGCACTATTAATTTCTCTCTGTCTGAAAACTAAACTGGGCACTATTAATTCCTCTCTGTCTGAAAACTAAACTGGGCACTATTAATTCCCGGTCGTGCTACCTTAGGAGAGCTAATGTTCCATTACCATAATAATGTGATGTTTGATATAACACAGTTTAGTTTGTGGTTCAGCCAGGCGGAACTCCTAGCCCTCCGAATCACTGGGCCTGGTTGCTATGAGAACCAGCTGTGACCCTGCTAATGAAACAACACCTAATATGCTGCAGTGAGCAGGCTGGTCAGATTTCACCTGATGTGTACGTGTGTACTTGTGTGTGTATGAGATCCATGTGTACGTATGCGGACCTGAGGTCCCTACAAAGATCGTAAAACATGAAAAATTTGTCCCAAGTTTTTTTTTGGCAGTTTCCCACTAGGGAAAATGATATTTTCAGCTCAGGGGTTATGCTTAGGGAAGACTGTATAATTGAGCATAGTGTTAGAATTGGGGTTACTTTTGGGTTTAGGCATTACCGACAGGGAATAACGTTAGGATTAGGAAACATGGATTTCTGGGTCAAGGTTAGGTATCAGGTCCCCATAAGGTTAGAAAGACAAACATGGGTGCGTGCAAATATTAACATCAACTTAATCCCTCGAGACAACAAGGTGCTACACTTCCACACTAAAACCTAGCAGACAGAAACAATCAAGGTCATCAAAACGACAGTGGTTGGTACAAAGTGCACTAGGCTCTTTCCGTTAACATATTCTGGTGTGTGTGTATGTTCTTTCTCTTCACAGACAGGCCATTCCTGAGCCTCCCCTGATGAGCACTAAAGCTTAAGTGGGGATGTAAAGCCCTGCAATTAAAAGCATCTTAGTGACTCACACAGTTGCGCATGCACAAGCTCGATTTCCAGTTGAGCACCATTGTGATTCTACACAGGTAGAAATGAGAGACATTCACACAGCTCAGAACCCTGCCTGAGGCACCAGGTTCTGAATGCTGACCGCTAAAAATATCACAGAAGTAAAAAGCTCCTCCAATCATAAGTAGGGGCAGCTTCTGGAGTTAATACCGAAATAGGGATGATGAAGAATCCAGTATTTAGATCAACCAAACCTCAGTCAGATAATTAGGAATTACCTAGATCATTCAGAAAGGCAACATAAGGATGTGTATAATCAATAAATTAATGTTGATAATCTAGCACCTTTTGGGAAATCTCTGTGTGCTCAAGCCATGGCAAACATGCGTCATCATCCGTTCAGTTTAGTTACTCAGCCCCATCGCCGTCCCATCCGACCGCAACTTTACGCTCTTCCAGATGGAGGTCATGTAACGCCATCACAGCCCGTGACCTCCGCCTCATGGTCCCTCCCTACCTTTCAACGCCTACCACTCCATTTTGGCCAGAATAAATGAGGAGGGGGTCTGATTGTGTTATCCTTGTGGTCCAGGGGTGGGGGGAGCAAACAACGGCCCTCGTTTGTCTGACAGGCCTGCTCTTTATGTTACTAAACACGGGAGAAGAAGAGCAAAAGAGGAGAGAAGGAGCGAAAGGCACCTATGGGAGGTCTCTGAATGGACATTAGCCAGGCAAAACAGATGGGTAGACCTAATGAATAAGGTTATCGCCTGGACCGGGAGGGGAGGGGATTTAACCTCACGCCGGAAGACAAGGGGGAGAGCCAGACAGTGGAATACAATGAGGACGCAGACAGACATTACACAGGAAATGGAATACGATGAGGACACAGACAAATGTTACACAGGAAGTGGAATACGATGAAGACACAGACAGACATTACACAGGAAGTGAAATACGATGAGGGCACAGACAGACGTTACACAGGAAGTGAAATACGATGAGGACACAGACAGATGTTACACAGAAAGTTGAAGTTTATATACTGTTTATATGTATATATAATCTGGGTATACAGATGATCAACACAATGTCTGTACTGTAGTAGACCATATTATGGCAAGAACAGTGCAACTAAGCAAAGAGAAATGAAAGCCCACAATTACTTTGAGACATGAAGGTCAGTCAATACGCCATCCCATCTGGTTTGTGCTTAGTGGGCCTATCATTTGTTTTTCAACTGGACAAGACCCAAAATCCACCTCCAGGCTGTTTAAGGGATATTTCATCAAGAAGGAGAGTGATGGTGCTGCATCAGATGACCTGGCCTCCACAATCACCCAACCTCAACCAAACTGAGATGGTTTGGGATGAGTTGGATTGCAGAGCGAGGGTGAAGCAGCAAACAAGTGCTCAGCATATTTGGGAACTCCTTCAAGACTTTGAAATATAAACATATTTTAATTTGTTGAACACTTTTTTGTTACTACATGATTCTAAAATGTGTTATTTCATAGTTTTGATGTCTTTATATCTTCAATATAGTAAAAATAAAGAAATCCCTTGAATGAGGTGTGTCCAAACTTTTGACTGGTACTGAATTTATTTATTATGTTCAGAGGATAAAGATAAAAAATAAATCAACAAACAAGTAGTCTGTTATATAACCGTGCCAAAAACCTGCTTGTAAAATATTCACATCAACAAAATGTTCAGTGCTTGTGACTGTTGAGCTTGACACTTGAGTTAGCTGGCTTGAGTTAGATGGCGTCATTACACTGCTCGCCCTTCAGGGCATTTACTTCACACTGTGTTTTAGAAAGGCTGCAGAGATCATCATGGACCTCAGCCATGGGCTTTTGGAGCTGCTACCCTCCAGGAGACACACCATTCAGGAACATGATTTACCAGAACAGAGAGACTGAGAAAAAGCTCCTAGCCCCAGGGCATCAGACTCTTAAACTGCCTATCTGCCTTGCACCCTGACGTGCAACTTAGAACCCATTTAGCACCCTCAGACATACATGTTCACACTCGAGGTACACACACATGCACACAACTTCACCTACACGTGTACTTTTATTCGATCCACGCTGCTTACCATTCACATTGCTCACACTTGTCAGTTTCTCTTTAGAAACAACAACAAAAGTACAGTAGATATACATACACATTTTTTATGTAGTTTACTTAATTTTGTAATTTTGACTGTGTTTATAAATGTTTTATTGTACTTGTGTGGACTTTCTAAAGAATATTCTATTTTACTACTCTCCCACTGCATTTTTTAGGGGCTATGTCAAAAGCATTTTACTAAACACGCAACAGCATCTGCTATAATATGTATGTGACTAATGAAACACTAAACTTTAAAGTGTCTCCTGACACTAGAAAATATTTTCACAGAAAAACAGCCTTGTCTCAGATCTCTTTAGGCTTTGCTTGTGCCCCTACTCCAGACCCATTATAAAGGTAACCTCTGCCATGTTTGTCGAATTTAAAATTAATAAAGTTATAATAATAATAAACTTAAATAAACCCAAACAAAAAACCATAAACACTCAACAATCTGACATTTATGCAAAAAGAGACTTCCCTTGTGTCAGTTGATCTATAAACAGGTCAGTGTGAATTGATTAATGATAGGAAATTCTCCTCTACTGGGGAAATGAAAAGGTAGCGTTTTTTGTTGGTATTAAAAAAAATGGACAACTGTACCAGATGTGGGGAATGCATGGCGGCTGATTCTCCACACAATCAGCATTTTAATTTCCTGTTGATATTTGAGCCAAGCCAAGTCATGTGTTAAACTGGAGAATCAGGCTTTCTGTACTGATAAACAACGGTTCTGTTGTATTCTTCATAGAAATAACCTGCTAGATTGTAAGGGAAAAGTCAAGATCAGTATCCTGAAATGAGACAGGGTCCAACTCTAATAACATCAGAGAATCAAACAGTGCATTGGTAGTTTGTGAAGTACATGTGTCTATCAGAGTGTAAGGGAGGGCAACTAATGGCTTATGGGATAGTGATCTAGCCTTCTATCATGGAGCAAGCAAAGTGGCGTGCTGGAGCCTTTATCAATGCTAACAGAGGCTCCTGCTGCCTTTAGTTTTATTTTCTGTTCAGTGAAAATAAATAAAATACAATTTTGACAGTGCCTATCTAAAAATACAAAACGACTTTCCACACACCTAATATGACTTCTGTTAATCTTTGTTTTCAGACATTTTCAACACCTTCTGTGGATAAACTAGTTCAATTATTGAACTACTCATACTATTCAAACAAAGTATTTGCTCTATGGGCTTCACAGTTTGTGGCTTTGCTGTGTCAATGGGGAACTGAGCCACCACCTCTCTTTTTGCTCAGACAAAAAACAATGTGAAAATGGATACAAATGGATTCAATGGTGGATTACCTACTAAAGCATAATGTTCACTCATATCACCCAAATAGGCAGTCAACAAAGAGAAAAGGGTAGTATTCACTATGAATATACTGTGTGTCGTGTTTGGCTCACAGGCAAACTCGATTCATGTCCTGAAGAAAACATATGTGAATCCATTAGCCTTCTCCTTCCCCTTTGTCATGGTAAAAAGCAATGAAGTCAGCCAGACGTCCAGCCAGTCTATCCACCGTGAGGGGAAATTAGCACTCTAATGCAGCAGGAAACAGGGTCCAAATCCCCCCGCTTTCAATTCACTCTCACCTGCTGGGACCAAAGGGCCTCTAGAAGAGTCTAACAACTGGTAGAATACGAGCACCATTCAAGTCAAGTCAATGGCTCCGGAGACAATGCGCAACATGAAGAAGGTTCGGAGGCTGTTCTTTACCGCCGATCAATCCGTTTCATTCCATTAAGGGTAATTTAATTAGATACGATTCTGCACACTAATCAAATGCAATCGCAAATACCACCAATCAAAGGCATTGCCACTATCTGAACTCAGCACTCGATCAAGTTTGATGTGGGAGAATTTAATGGAGTCTTCGGATTAAATTACACCCAATTAGAACATTTCAGATTACTAGAATCATTATCACAACACATTATGCATGCTCCATATGTAATGGTTTTGATTCATGAAACTCAGCGGCAATGTTAACTCTTGCACTGAGACTGAGATGAATGTCCCTGCCTCCAACATCCCAAAATACAATAAAGAAAAGACTCAAAAATATTAATTGAGCTTCTCTCTTGACTGAAGGTCCCTATATCCTGACTTGATATTTGCTGGAATCATTTGAGTAAATATTGGGAGAAATTAAACTCCCCAATTGTTGGTTATTGCTATGCGCTTTCATTCAGTCACAAACAGATAAGATCTAAGCCTTGGTTATGCTCCTTAATGAGAAACAGGCTTTTCATAAAGACAGACTTAAAGTCTTTATCTGGAGAAATGCTTATTAAGATAGGGAGGTCTTATCACACTAGTGGCAGATGGAAATGTGTGCGTGTGTGTGTTTGTGTGTCATGTCCATTTGAAGGATCTGTGATTAGCTGCCACCATAGACTAGGTTCATTTAATAGAACCCTAGCTGTGAAAGACAGATCAATGCCGCAAATGGACAAAGTGGACAAACAGTTCTTCCCTTCACCCTTTCTATTCATCTCCATCTTATACACGATAGATGTCCTTTTCCAGTACACAATTGCTACAATCTGTAAATGACTGAAAGAAGGAAGATGCAGTATCTCAGATATAGACCATTGTGTGTTTTTACTTTTTTTACAATAGTCATTTAGCAGATGGTTAACAATCTATTTACTTTATTCACTGGGCCCATGTTAGAATCGAACCCACAACCCAGGCGTCGCAAGTCTTATGTTCTAGCACAGGGTAACCCCCAAGTGGTTTGTAATACCTATTTGATATTAATTTGGGCTTCTTTTTTAAAAACCTTTACTCCAATGTTCTCCAAATATAGTGATATCCAATCCCTGCTTTATCACAGCAACTCCCAATAGACTCAGGCAGTCGATTTAAAAAAATGAGTTTTCTGAAGCACATCCAAAGACATTCCACACCAGAAGGAACTCACACTCTGGACGTCCACCTTAACTGAGCTCACAGGTGGCCAAGCAACAACCAATCTGCAGAGGTTTTATTGTCACCATTTTAAAAGCTGTAGTGGCACTTAAAGATATACAAATACGTCGTAATGGAAGAGCGTTTGAGGCGCCATATTCCATATGTTTAGTTTTGTGGCTACAGTCATTGCTAAAAATGTCTCACTTGGTGCGATGCTCAACCATTCTGTATTTCTGTTGGGGCTTCCCAGTTACTTGTCCTCCACAGTCAACGCTCAAACCTACACCGTGGGAGACAGCTCGTCAAATTCCAAGAGCACCTTAAAGTGCTGAGCCACCTGGGAGTCCATGTCATTTTGCTAACGTCCTCTTTCTGTTTGTCATTTCCACAGTCATGGATAAACTGAGATGTTTGGAGGTTAAAGGAGTGAAATATGTAAAGCCAGAGAAACAATGGAGGTGAAAAGGAAGAATAAAATGAGCTGTCAAGATCAAGAAACCCGCTGCTGTAAAATATTCTATGAAGATTTATGGCAAATTCATTGTGAATACACACACACACACACACACACACACACACACACACACACACACACACTTCCATGTAGCAGTAACACAAACATTCTTAATATAGAGTTAGCTGCCTGAAAGACGTAGATATCAAAGAATTGAAACCTGCACACCTTCCTTTCATCTGATACACAATACTAATCCAGCGACAGAAACATTCTTTGAATACACAGACAGTCTTCTGTATAATTATTACTCGTACTCCTCAGCACGGGAATGGCAGAGATGGCCTTGACTGAAACACACACACACACACATCCACAGATGTATTTCTACAGGAGTAGCAGTGTTGAAGACCTTGTTAACACTTTATCTTCTTCCTCTCTGTTTGAAAACTGTGCCACTCTGTATTCACTGATAGTATTGAATGGGGGACGACATGCAATGCGTATATTCACCACTAGAGGCCAGTACAGGCTGTGTGTATGTGTTTGTGTATGTGCGTGTACTTTTCATAGCACACAATTTAGTGAGGTCCGGGTAGTTTGACCGGGAAGGGGTTTTAATTGAATCTCTGTTTTGACACAAGACACACACAAACACAGAAGAGGAAACACAGACACACAGATAGCTGTCTGACCACACAGAGAAGTTGACAATTGTTACATTTAAAACTCAACAAACACTGTAACCTCTTGACCCATACACTAAGAGAGTGCTGGAATGGCTCAAGTCTCTCACTCTCTCACACACACACATACACCAAGAAATCCATGTTCCCGACTCCCTACCCTTAACCTAACCATAAACTCAATAACTTAATACCTTAACTTAACCTAGCCCTAAACGGTAATGCCTAAATCTGAAAGTACACTATACAAACACTATGCAAAATGTTATGTTTTCAGTAAACCTAAGTCGGAAATCATAGTTTCCCTAGTGGGGACTGGTCGAAAAACCTAGTGTGGACAGATTTTTCAGATTTTATTATTTCTATTTGCGAAAGTAGCTCCCAACTTGCTGATTTAGAAGTAACTCTTAAAAAAAGGGTGTATCAGTCCTAACTTTAGGACTCCTACATTTTTGGCCTAAGAGTATTTCACAAAGCATTTTAGTACTAAAACCAGCTCCTAAATCTGTGAAAAGTTAGGAGTAGTCAAGAGGACTCCTAAGTCACTAAGACCAAGTCACAAACAATCCTAAAAGGGCTGCTGCCGGCAATCTGCCTCATAATCCAGTCAACGTCTTTGAAACACATAATGAAACCGAGCTTTTAAAAAGGTATTACCTTAATCGCAAGGGTATTATGATCACAGTAGAGCTAGTCAGGGATGCTGTCACTTCACCAACAAACAGAAACAACCAAATAACACCAGAGATCAAGGTTGTGACAACTCTACGCCACTTGGCCACAGGGAAAATGCCGCTATGCAGCGCAGACAAACTACGTATATCTCAGTCATCTGTCATTTGGATATAACATCAAACAATTGATGCCCTCTACAGACCCCATATCCCGACAAATCATTTGGTTTCCTCATTCTCCAACTACAAAGAAACAAAGCTGACTTGCCATAGCTGGACCACCCGGTGTAGTTGGTGCTATAGATGGGACACATAATTGCACAAATTATTGCACTATCATTAAATGAACATGCATTTGTTTACGAGCTGCCAGACATGTAAGAGGCTGACAATTAGCTGAACATATCTTGACTAGTCAGCATGTCATTCTTGGTTTCATTTTCAATCACTGACACTTACCCTACATTTTTATTTGAATATTTTTATTTCAATATGTCAACATGACACATTCTTCTACAGTATTGCTATGATGAATTCATAGAATTCATAGATGTCATGGAACACGACATCATCCATAACAACGGGGTCAACCCCGCCCTTTCTCTCAGCTTAAGAGGCCCGGTGTCCCATCGACCACCTCTCTCTCTTCATCTGTCTGAATGATATCTCCTAAAAAAGTCTCATGTGAGTTTGCGTTTAAGCAGCTGGTAACAACTGCCCCCAAAGGAAACCTATGTGAATGTAAGCATGCATATAGACTATATTTTGGAAAGTGACCATGTAAAATAGGGTTTGTGGCATGTCACATGACTGGTACCCCTCTCTTCCTGATTGGTCAGATGGTGGTCCATTTCAAAATGCAGCCCTGAGCCCTAAATACTGTTCTGAGAGGATTTGGTTGGTCTATGTAATATGGTGATTCTTACACCTAGTCTATCCCAGGGCAAGATGAAGCGATTACTGAATCGATTAGACCTGTCAAATCCACTCGGGTCTCCACATCTTTAGAGAGTGTGGGTCTATTTTGGATCAGGCCTGAAGATGACGTCCCACTTGTCGATTGACGACCTATTACACTGGGTCAACAAGCAGAAAAAACTGTGAGAGGATGGAGAGAGATGGAAATACCTTTTCTCACTCTCTCACACAAACACATTTGATATTAATCTTCAAAAATCAAGAGAGAAAAAGGGAGAGAAACAGAGAAATGCGAATAGGGTAAACCAGGGCTGTCCAATTCAATTCAGGGAGTAATCAAGACCTGGGACACCAGGTGAGTCTAATTAACTAGCAAACAGAAAATAAAACTAGAAATGTTTAGTCCCTCCAGGAATAGAACTGTGCAACCATTGCTGCCCACTCCCCTGTCTTACAACTGCGTGGTCAGAGGTTGAATTGAGAAGACTGCTGCTTTATCACACACGCACGCACGCACGCACACACAGAATACAATAACTATCGTGCACAACCAGGTGTATGTATAACAATCCAGCAATTGAATGTGGACAGTTACTGTTATTAAATTGTCATGGTGACGCTATTCCTTTTCTATTTTTAGTGCAGGCCCAAGTCACGTTTTGGTACGGACAAGTTGCCAAGCATGCGCTTGCACAAACACACACACACACACACACACACACACACACACACACACACACACACACACCAAAGACAGAACACACACACAGACTAGCCTTGGCGTCTCCTTCCCCCTCTGCACACCCTTACATGGCGTTCGAGTGATCGCTCTTTCCGTGGAGGCATATCTGCTGGGTTGCTAAGCAGACCAATAGCTCACAAACAAACTAAAACAGCCACCCTGCTAGTCTGGTAGCCTACTGGCCTGCCTGGATCCTGCCAGGACCTATGCTAAGACACTCATACATACATTCATTAATTCACGGTTTAAACTGAATACACGGAGACATCCTCCTTCAAGCTGTCACATCGTATTCCTCGAGGTGTGACGCATCGGCTGTTGTGCATCCTATCATTTAATACACATTCAGTATGTGTGTAATAGAGGAGGGAGAAGAAAGAGGGGGAGCGAGAGAGTGAAAGAGGTGTGGGAGGGAAAAGAGAGAGATGCAGAGAGATGGAGAGTGGCGTGACAGAGGAAGAGCGAAAAAGTGACAGAGCGAAGAGAGACAGAGACAGACCGATCGAGGTGTGAGGGACAGAAAGAAATAGAGATAGACAGCAAACACCTCTAACCTGTGTATCAATCCTAACGTCGGTCGTCGGAACGTTCTTGGTTTTGGGGTTCCCCCAGCCGCTCTGGAGGCCCACCGGGGGGACTTGGTTGCAGGAAGCCTTGAGAGGCGCAGGCAGAGCTAAGGGCAAAGTGAGGGGTCGCGAGGGCACTTGGGGGATAGGCAGAGCGCTGTGCACCGGCTTGGGTTTAGGGAGTCCCGACTTCATCTTAGAAGCCACCAGAATGGCAGGCATCTTCCTCCGGGGCACCGGATAGTATCAAAAACGCTTGCACGCGCCCACACACACACACAGACGAGCACGTTTTCAACACTCAAGCAGTTAATACGATACTGTTCTCCAAGTAAAGCAACCAGATCAGCCTCCTGAACTCAAATATCATTTCCAGCTGAAATAACAGTTGGATGATTTGACAGTCAGTGTTTTGGGAAGTGTCCTTCCGGTTCTCTGGATGCTCCTATCTGCAGCGGAGGGAATCCGTCTTTTTCAAACAGTGGGAGCATCAGTCCAGGTCGAGTAATCCTCTAAATCCTACTTGTTCTCTGGCTATTGTCCCTATGCTGGCTTATCAGGAAAAGCAGAATTCCCTAATCGCCCTATTAGGAATAGCGGTATTCCCAGTCTCATCTTGGGAATTCCCTGTGACCTAATGAAGTAGTTGGCAACGATCCCGTTTGCCTGAATCTAGGAGAAATCCTTGTCGACGAGGAAATTCTGGATGTTTCTCTTCCCACTAAGCGACAGTAATAATTCTCACATTACGAGCGGGAGAAAATCTGTTGCTCAGTCGATGATAAACGAGGGAAGAATGGTTGGAGGAAAAGGGAAAAAAACGAGAGAAAATCACAGAGGACCACTTGCTTCGGCGAGCGCTCTGCTTCTGAATGCGCTGCACTGACTGTCCTCTCTGTCTCTCTTCTCCACCCTCCCTCCCTCACTCTCACTCCTGTACTAGTCCTGTAGCAGGTGTGGCTTAAGGGCGCAGGGACGTTCTTAGATGACAGCCATAGACATACCATCTCCCACCCCACTTCTCTCTCTTTTCTACTGCCTCTCCCTCTTTCTCTCTCCCTCTCCTTCCTCTGTCTCACCCGCTCTCCAGTTTGTTAGCATAGATGAAAGAAGAGGGAAGGCTCTACCTTCTTTATAGACAGGCACTGTATTCTCTATAATCCCACACAGAATATTGTGACGGAGCCTGGCTTCGTTCCCAGTCCACCTAACCTATTCCTCTGTCTGTCACGTTACATTTGAAATGAGAGACAGACAGTTAAATTGCCGGTGCCAAACAGTGGCTTAAGGAACCTGTATGCTTCCTCGTTGTGGTTACTAATTCAGTTTAAAACCCTTTCTGTTTAGATGTGAAAATGAAAATGTTTGCTCTCATACTCCCTCAAACAGCGTTCACTCAAAACACTAAAACAAGCGGGAAAAACGACAATATTACTCTGGGACAGATAGAGGGCGTTGAGCTCATACCAAGAGTAAGACACGTCACTGCCGAAATGGACCAATCAGAATTAAGGGGCTCAGACGTCGGTCACTTGACTCTGAGTCGCCTTAAGAAAAAATGTTGAGCACATGAACACCCGAAAAGAAGCAACCCAATTCGCTACAAATGTTGTCATAATACATGCACACACCTTTATGACTGGAACCCATACTGAAATCTTTACTCACGCAGCAGTAAACACAAACCTGTGGTTGAGACCAGTGGTTCTCAATCCTCTCCTGGGGACCCCCAGTCTTTCCATGTATCAGAGGTATTCCAGAGCTAGCACCGCTGAATCTACTTGTCAACTAATTATCAAGCCCTTGACCGCTTGATTTAGGTGAGCTAGTTCAAGGCTAAAACATAATTGTGCGATGGCTATGGGTCCCCGGGAGGGATTTGAGAACCATTGGTTTACACTATGGGTCTCAGGGCCTAGAGTCACTGTATGTTTTTGTGTGACAACACAATAGAAAGAATAAGACTTCTGTTGAGAATGAGAAGTGCTGTGGTACTCTTGCCAGTTAGGTTATTTTCCTCTCTCTCTGCTTCTTCTCTATCTTTGCTCCTCCTCTCTGTGTGTATATATCTATATACAGTGGCTTTCAAAAGTACTAACCTGCCCTTGCACATTCTATTATATTATAACAGGAAATCAGAACAGATTAATTCAGGAGTTTTTGCCACCACTCAACACAAAAAAGTCCATAATGTCAAAGTGAAAAATTAAATATACTCAAAGCAAATCCGGAATAAGGTCCTTCAAAAGCACCGGGGTAGGACACAAAAACATTTCCATGTCATTGGATATCCCAGGGAGCACAGTAAAGTCCATTATTAAAAAATGGAAAGGATATACAGCACAACTGTGAATCTGTGAGGTTCCTGAGGTAGACACGTACCTTTAACAACTGAAAACTTCCATTATCAGGCATAGCAAAGCAGTGCCTGGGATTGTGGCAAAAAGAAGGACATTATCGAGAAAAAAAAGTAAGATCAAATCTTGGCTAGAGTGTGCCAGAAATTGTTTGGGAGACTCTGAGACCAAGTTTTAGAAGATTCTATGGTGTGATGTGACCAAAATACAGCTTGAAAAAACAATGCACATTATCCTGAGAACAGCATCCCTAGATATGGTGGAGATGAAGATAGAAGGCAACATTGATGCAGCAAAGTATGGAGAAATCATGAAAGAAAAACCTGCAAGGGATCTGAGATTCATTTTTCAGCAGGACAATTCAGCAGGCTAATTTTACGAAACAAGAATAAATTATTATAATAATATGGACATTGCCTAATGATTCTTTACATTTTTGTTAAGATCTTGCATCTATGGATGCACTAGCCAGATTTTGTTTGTTTTTTGTTCATTAATTTAATATAATTTATTCCTATTAAGCTTCCTTCCAAGGATATTTTTCTATTCACTGGAACTTGAACACATTGGTAGGTTTGATTGATTTAATTTAATGCAGACTGTAACATAACTCTGTTAGTCTATATATTAATTGTAGTTCTGTTTGGATAGTCTAGTTTTAAGGGACTGTATATAAAAAAAATTAGCTGGCTAGATGGTCTAATACATTGTGTATTTTGCTGTTATGTCCAGAAAACATTGACACAAAGACGTTAGCTAATGTAAGGCAATTCAAACATATCTCTGTGCTAATTCATGGGAGACAATGCGCATTTTTGACAACGTTTATATTTCATTTGCAATTGTAATTAATGGAAAAGCTTGTAACAATAATTTGAAATAAATCACTTGTAATAATATACTAACGACTTGACAGGCCTATGCATTAGGTTATTTGCTGCTGTTATGGTCTTTCTGAATCTGAATGTCTCCCGAGTAAAAGTATATTTAGCCTAATTGTTTATACTAAAACGTTATTGAGGTTGTTAACAAAATTTTTTAATAAAACGCTGAATTTATTGCATAACATATTATAATTTACATTCATTTCTTTTCATTTAGTACCTCTCTTTTTGGCACGAGTGGGTGGGGTCGACTATTCGACGTCAAAACCTGAGGAATTATTGATAGTGAAAATATTTGTCATGCTCATCCCTATTCTGTACATGCACATTGCTTTACTTGTGTTGCTTTTATATGCACATTTGATTTGCTTACTTAAGATTGTGTTCATTAAAACCTGCATTAGGGAAACTTTTACCTCTCATGGCAACATGGTGCCATCTTTATTGTTAATGTTATTATTTTAATGTCTACACACAAAAAGTGCATAGTGCTGCTAATTTTATTTGTTTGTTTGTTGGTTTTCAATATAAAACTTGGTGTAATTATTTCTGTGTATCAATACTTTTTGAACATTTCCAGCACATTTTAACAATACTGCAATAATGCTGATAATGTTGGTCACTATAAATGTGGTATATTGGCCATGTACTACAAACTCCCAGAGGTCAGTTATTGCTAAAAAAGTAAAAAGTAAAGTTGTTTTTGTCATACCCATTGCATATCTCATATCAAAACTTTCAGCCAATCAGCATTCAGGGTTCAAATCATTCTTTTTATAACAGGATAGAGAGCTTATGCAAATGAAAATACATTTATCTGATCTGGAGAGGAAGTTCAATGTGAAAAGATCACAGCAACAGCCTAAACGAATTAAAACACTCTCTAATAAAAAACAAGGAGGAAATTAGAGAACGCACGCACACACACATGCGTGCACACACACACACACACACGCAGATTTGAGGGGTGATGACATCATTGGTTCCTTTTTATTTTTGGTGGGGGGGGGGGCAGAACCCCCAAATCCCCACTTCGTATGTTAATGCTAATCCTATTAGCATTATCCTAAATCATGGAAATGTTCCTTCAAATCTGATTATGTTAGGGTGAGTGTGTGAGTGCTGGCCCAAGTGTGTGCGTGTGTTCTTGTGCATCATGCTCAAGTGTGTGTGCGTAATCCTAAAGCTATGGCCTGTGTGGCATCAAAGGCCGGGGCTGAAGCATACAGTCCAACCTGAGTGATTCCAGTAACTTATGCCCATGTGAAAGCCACTCTATGTTTACAATAAGGGTGGGGCAGCTCTGACCAGGCATATAGAACTAATGGTACACAGATGCTGCCAGAGTGGCATGCGTTTCCAGGAGACAGCTCCCTTGGAGGTGACAAAAGTGCCAATCAAACCATTTTCTCATTGACGTGTGTTATATTTATAGCTCTTGTTTTATAGAACCAGTGTTATGAGTATTCTCTGATGGCCCCTTAATGAGGTTGTAATAAACAGAGCGGTTTCTGTTTTCCTCCTACAAATCAGACAAACTTTTTATGGTGAAAGCTAAAAAAGTATTATGACCCCATTCCAGAAAGAAGAGACTCTCAGGAACACATGGGTGTTCTGCTCCCAGAAGAACTACGCACATATCCTTACAACCTCCTGTGTCCGTTAGACCCCACCTGTTATTCAAAATCCTTTCCCATTCCCCTAAGAACCCCTTTCAATTTACCCTCAGAACCCTTCCGTTTCCCTCAGAACCCTTCAGTTTCCCTCAGAACCCTTTGGTTGTCCTTCGAAACCTTCTGTTTTCCTTAGGACAGGGTGGACAGTGCTACCCAAAAAATGTCTTCAGTTATTGTCTTGGATGTTTTCTTGAATCTTCCTCACGTACAAATCAGTCTAAAATAATTATGGGTCAGTCTGTCATAGCTTAGGCTACAAAAGTTAATGTGAGGTTGTTAATGTTAAAATTAGGTGAAACAGGTGAGAGAAGGTTCGGGAAGCCCAGGCCTGGAGTTTGTCCCTTTCATCCAAACAGACCAGTGCAGAGCACAGTGAAAACAAGAACAAGAGAGCCAGACTCAGCACACAATCAGTACAGGTCTAATCCTTATCCACTTGATGTGTGTTCCCCTCAGATAACTCCTTCCATTTTAGCATTCCCTCAGTACATCAACTAAGACTGCAGGCAGGCCACTACCACCCTACACCATCTGCTGTTAACTAATGAGGCTTAAGAGGACAGGAGAGGGTAGAGAAGAAAGAAGTGGGAAGGAGAGGAGAGTTTAGAAGAAGAAAGGTGAGTGGACGAGAGGAGAAAGAGGAGGGGATGGGAGAGAGGAGGGGTTGATGGGTGTTTTTGACTTGTTTTAAAAAGGCTATGGTCTCATTCTAGAGATGGTGTGTTTGGTGAACTTTCTGTAAAAACAGACCAAATGTTAAAACAAATAAGTGTGTGTGTATGTTTAAGTGCGTGTATGTGGGTGTGTTCACGTGACTGTGTATGTGGTATGTATGAGTGAGCGATGCTGGTGATGTCAGATGTGTCATTAAATCCTTCCCCATGGGAATAGGAATGTCCCCAACAATGGAATATTCAACTATTCCATGATTTTCCCACAATACCTATCGATACATGTCACAGCCAAGCACTGGAAATAGCTCTTGGGAGAAAAGAACATAGGAAAGAAATCAGTATGCATTCAGGTGGTTCACGTTCCACAGCTTTTTTTCATTCCAATGTGTCAAAAGCATGCATAACTTACTTTAATTTGTGAAAGCTATATATGGAATGGTTAACAAGATACTTACAGTGGATATAAAAAGTCTACACACCCCTATGAAAAAGCCAGGTTTTTGTGATGTAAAAGAATGAGACAAAGATAAATCATGTCAGAACTTTTTCCACTTTTAATGTGACCTATAATGTGAACAATTCAATTGAAAAACAAACTGAAATCTTCGAGGGGGAAAAATGAAAAATCAAAACCTTACAATAACCTGGTTGCATAAGTGTGCACACCCTCTTATAACTGGGGATGTGGCTGTGTTCAGAATTAACCAATCACATTCAAACTCATGTTAAATAGAAGTCATTACACACCTGCCATCATTTAAAGTGACTCTGATTAATCACAAAGAAAGTTCAGCTGTTCTAGTAGGATTTTCCGGACATTTTCTTAGTTGCATCTCAGAGCAAAAGCCATGGTCCGCAGAGAGCTTCCAAAGCATCAGAGGGATCTCATTGTTGAAAGACATCAGTCAGGAAAAGGGTACAAAAGAATTTCCAAAGTATTAGATATACCATGAAACACAGTGAAGACAGTCATGATCAAGTGGAGAAAATATGGCACAACAGAGACATTACCACGAACTGGACGTTCCTCCAAAATTGATGAAAAGACAAGAAGAAAACAGGTCAGGGAGGCTTCCAAGAGGCCTACAGCAACATTAAAGGCACTGCAGGAATTTCTGGCAAGTACTGGCTGTGTGCTACATGTGACAACAATCTCCCATATTCTTCATATGAATGGGCTATGGGGTAGGGATGCAAGACGGAAGCCTAGTTCCAAAAGCCTTGATGTTTGTTTGCAAAAACAAACATCAAGTCCCCCAAAAGCATGTGGGAAAATGTGTTATGGTCTGATGAAACCAAGGTTGAACTTTTTGGCCATAGTTCCAAAATGTATGTTTGGCGCAAAAACAACACTGCACATCACCCAAAGAACACCATACCCACAGTGAAGCATGGTGGTGGCAGCATCATGCTTTGGGGCTGTTTTTCTTCAGCTGGAACCAGGGACTTAGTCAGGTTGGAGGGAATTATGAACAGTTCCAAATACCAGGCAATTTTGGCACAAAACCTTCAGGCGTCCATTAGAAAGCTGAAGATGAAGAGGAAGTTCACCTTTCAGCATGACAATGACCCAAAGCACATATCCAAATCCACAAAAGCATGGCTTCACCAGAAGAAGATTAACGTTTTGGAATGGCCCAGCCAGAGCCCAGACCTGAATCCAATTGAACATCTGTGGGGTGATCTGGAGAGGGCTGTGCACAGGAGATGTCTTTGCAATCTGACAGATTTGGAGCGCTTTTCCAAAGAAGAGTGGGCAAATATTGCCACGTCAAGATGTGTCATGCTAATAGACTCCTACCCAAAAAGACTGAGTGCTGTAATAAACTCAAAAGGTGCCTCAACAAAGTATTAGTTTAAGGGTGTGCACACTTATGCAATCATGTTATTGTGAGTTTTTTATTTTTTATTTTTCCCCCTCAAAGATTTCAGTTTGTTTTTCAATTGAATTGTTCACGTTATAGGTCACTTTGAAGGTGGAAAAAGTTCTGACATGATTTATCTTTGTCTCATTCTTTTACATCACAAGAACCTGGCATTTTAACAGGGGTGTGTAGACTTTTTATATCCACTGTATATGCTTGGACAATCTAAAAAATCATACAATGAATAAACATTGTATTATTCTAACCTTTCATCTAAACATGAAACATGTTTTTTGGTGTGACCGTCCCCTAACCCTAATCCAGTCAAGTTTAAAAAATGTGTAAACATTAATAAAAAGTTAGACTCTATTTCCCAAGAGTATTCATACTTGCGTTTCATAAAAAAATTATGTCCAAGACTGTCATTTTGTGTAAATAAAAATGGGTATTATCTGTGTGGTTGGAGCTCAACCAGGAATCCGGAGCATATGATATTTTTTAGAGGGGGAGCTTTTGATCACGAATTCGCAAAAAAAGAAAAGAAAAAAAAGACTTTTGACAGTCCCACATTAGGACCTATTAGATTTTCCCAACTTATATTTCACATATGAATATAACGTGAATGTAGATTCTTATTGTTTAAACATGCCAGTAAATACATTTTTAGTGGAAGCTGTTTATAACAATAATATATATATACATATATATATATATATATATATATATACATTTATGGAAACCTGGAAGTAATTCTAATTGGTGCTTAATAACATGCTTGGAAACCTAATTATATTGCAATGAGGTATAAACAAGGTGATGGCCAAGGAAAATGTTAAAACATTTTCTCTATGAAGAAACAAAATATAAAATAATGAAAACAAATCAAAAAAATTGAGGGATTAATAACAACCACAAACAAGTTAAAATAAGGCCAAATGTAAAACCAGGTGAACTTGCCTTTAAATGTCAGCTAGCCATTTGTATGATTCATAGTGCAAACACCTACTTTGGAATTTATCTAGATGACAATTCAGAATATACTAATAATAGATCAAGCCTTCAGTAAACTGTTATTTCAATGTGGTAACTAACACCCCTGCAGGCCATAGGAGATATCATAAAAGCTATAGTATGTGCTATATACAGGTGCTGGTCGTATAATTAGAATATCATCAAAAAGTTGATTTATTTCAGTAATTCCATTCAAAAAGTGAAACTTGTATAATGTATACATTCATTCCACACAGACTGATATATTTCAAGTGTTTATTCCTTTTAATTTTGATGATTATAACTGACAACTAATGAAAACCCCAAATTCAGTATCTCAGAAAATTAGAATATTGTGAAAAGGT
>JACXGI010007466.1:0-21072 GCA_016801175.1 Esox masquinongy
CAGGGGATATAGATGGAAATGGCTGGAGACAGGGAATATAGATGGAAATGGCTGGAGACAGGGGATATAGATGTAGAAGGGTAGAGACAGGATATAGATGCAGATAGCTAGAGGCGGAGGGGATTTAGATTGAGATGTCTAGAGACAGGGGGGCTATAGATGGAGATGTCTAGAGACAGAGGCCCTATAGATAGAGATGGCTAGAGACAGTGGGCCTATAGATAGAGATGGCTAGAGGGCAGAGGGGAAAAAAATGTCTTGTCAAAGTGGCTATGGTACTGTACACACACATATTACATGCCTGCCTGGTCACCCTCAATGTGTGTGTCTGTCTGTCTGTCTGTAGGTGTGTGTGTGACTGAGAGAAGGAGAGAGGGATGTATCTGTGTGTGTGTGTGTGTGTGTTCGCTCTGGCCCATTGACTGAGTTCTGTGAGGTGTACTAAGAGCCAAATAAATGCCTTGAGGGAAACAGCCGCTGTTTGTGTGCAGTGGACTGAAAGAGGGACAGACAGACAGACAGACAGACAGACAGTGTGTGTATAGACATACTCCTTCTGAGGTTGCTCAGTTCACATATTGTCCTTCATTTGCATTAGACTCCATGAACACACAGACACACAGACAGGTAAACAGGCACACAAAGCTGTATGTATTAGCAACATCAGACAGCTGGGCAGCATGGTTCGACAGACTACTGTCCGGCCATACAGCTGCCCATCCAGTCCCTGTGTGAGTGTGTGTAACCAGGTGTAATCATGCAGAGAGATAATCCCTTAATCCCACGATGGATACTCAGATAATTAGACAGTACAACCTAGAGGGACATGGACGGTTACCAGAACCACGCACTGTCCAGTGGTTCCATTCATGTAACATGGTCATGTTAGGCATCGTAGCATCTAGAAATACAAAGGATTACTCACCAGCCAAACACACCTGAAATAGATGCAGCTAAGAGGAAAAGGGTGGAGGTGTGTTTGCCTGTCGGGGGCGACGTGGTATTTGATGAGTGAGATGTAGGCAGTATGTCTGGGTGCGTGTACGTGTGTGCGTGTACGTGTGTGTGTGTGTGTGTGTGTGTGTGTGTGTGTGTGTGTCAGAATGTACCAACTCCTTTACTACACAGAGGAAAAAGAGAGAGAGGAGGAGGTTTATGTAGAGACGGAAAGGGTTAGGAGAGAGATGTGTACCGGTTGATCTAGAAACAATAGAAAGAACGGCAAAGAAGGAAACAGAGGTAAACAGAAACCAATAGAGCAAACTGCTGTTAAGTCTTGAATCCAAACGCAAAAAGGGTCAGGTTAAGGACAGAGAAGTATACCTTATTTTAAGGCCACAAACACCCAATTGGATGTAACATACAGTTATTTGCTCAACTTGCACACTTGAAAAATACAAAAAAAAAATACATAATTTACTGCACCCTGTAACTTATCTCAATTCTTAATTCTGTACATTTTGAGTTCGTACTCTGTATGTTTGATTGTTTGGTAATCAAACACATTGCTTTGGCAATGTAAACACCTGTTTGTCATGTCTTTCCCAGGAGCACAGTGGGCTTCATTATTGTGAAATAGAAGTTAGAACCCACAAAGACTCTTCCTAGAGCTGGCATTCTGGAAAAAACAAGTTAGAAGGAGGAAGGGCTGTGGTCAGGGAGGTGACCAAGAACCCAATGGCCACCCTAACAGAGCGTCAGAATTCTCGGCAGTGATGGGAGAACTCCTCATAAGGACAACAATCTCTGCAGCACTCCATCAATCAGGCCTTCATGGTTGAGATGGAAGCCGCTTCTGAGTAAACGGCATATTGACATGCCACCTAAAGACTCAGAGCATGAGGAACAACGTTCTCTGGTCTTATGAGAACAAATTCAAACTATTAGGCCTGAATGCCAAGCACTACGTATGGCAAAAACAAGGTACCGCTCATCACGTGGCTAACACCATCCCAACGGTGAAGCATGGTGGTGAGAGCATGCTATGAGACCGGTCAGGATAGAGGGAAGGATGAACGGAATAAAACATCTGTGGTGAGATCTGAACATCTCAGTTCACTAACATTCCCCATCCAATCTAACAGAGGTTGAGAGGCACTACAAGGAAGAATAGTGAAACTGTTGACATTCAGGTGTGCAAAGCTGGTGGAGGCATACCCATGAAGACTCAAAGCTGCAATCTCTGCCCAAAAATAAATACAGGAAAAAATCCTGGTTTTATTTAGTACTTTGTAAAAGCGCCGTGGCAGCGAATACAGCTTCGGAGAGCACATTCCCCGGCCAAAACCACAATTGTGTTTGCAGGTGTTCAAACTACCACAAAGAGTTGGTCGTGCGCCACCTGTCCACCTCGGGTGGAGCTGAGTCAATTTGCACAGCTCTCTGAGGCATCCCTTGGCGTGACTCGGATTCAGACACCTGTCTGCGATGACACAGCTATACTTAGACGGCAGACCAGTGAGCCACGCAGGAGCCCCGCATTTATAAAACTTAAATCACAGCATAACGACCTTCCCGCCCACGACCATCCCACAACCGTGTTCTTCCACCACTCCCAGCGTGAAATAGGGAGGGAGAGACCGAGACGGAGAATGACGTGAGATAAAACAGCAACTACAGAGAGTGCAGCTGTTGAGATACTAAAGCCTTCTTTTCCTCTCCTTTCTTTCTGTCTTCCCTCACTTTTCTTCTCCATCCCGGGAGGTGTTGTGAGTGGTTGTGCCCCCCTGCCACAGCAGGATTATTGGAGACATGTTTAATTGCTTGTTAACAAATGTTTACTGCACCGTGTTGTGGAGTTGTCAATTTCCTGCCAAAAATAGGCCTCCATTACTCGGAAGCCGCTGTCAGAGCAAGCGAGGGCTGGCAGGAGGGATGGAGAGAGAGAGAGAGAGAGAGAGAGAGAGACAGATGGAAACATACAGGGAGAGACAGACACACAGATGGACGGATTGACAGACAGACGGAGAGAGACAGTGACACACAGACAGATGACAGACACACAAAAAACACAAATGAGGGAGAAAGTTCGGAAAGTGGTGAGAATTTTACTGTTAACATCCATTTCTGAAGGGGAATATTGTGTTCTGTTGCTTCTGTAACATTACATATTGTTTAATATGAATCGCAAATAAATATTTTAATGTAATTGCATGGAGAGTAAATGACTAAAAATAGTAGAAAGACAACTATTTAAAGTTGAATACAGAGAACACAGAGACAAGAACACAAGAACCAAGGTGAAGACAGTAGTGAGAGAAAGGAGGCAATAGAATGACAATGATGATTCATTGAAAAAAATGATTCAAAGACTGACTGAATATTACTTGCAAAAAAACAATTTGTAAATACAACTGACAAGTGAAAAATGTTTTCACATTGAATTGCATGCTGCATTTTCCCAGACAAACCTGGAAAATGAATTTAAAGGTATGTGCACCTAGAGAACATGCCCAGGCAAAACCTTCAACTCTCTCTGACTGGAAAAAAAAGTTCAAAATACGAACACTTCGTCAAGCTTGGAGATACGTGGCCGAGGCACAAATGTGCACAAAAGAGGCACATTCATTAAAAAGTGTTTTGGATCCTAATGAGCGTAATCGCTGAACGTCATTACACACAGTTGGTAACAGGTTTCTTTACATTCCCTTCAGTTGTGGGTGCATTATGCACTTTTAGGTGTGTGGGAATCGGGCAGCCTCATGAAGTGACGGAGAATCAATAAGAAGACATTATGACTCCTGTTCATACCACGTGACAAGGTACTACACGATTAAACGTTATGAGAATTTGGCACAGGACCACAGAGGTGATAGGCCATTATAAGAACCGTATGTAATAGGCGTAATTGTATTATTATTAAAACAGTGAAATTGGACCGCAACCCCACACCGCAGGTCCCCTACCAATAACAAATTTAAACTAGTTTCACCACTGATTAGGACTAGCTAGCAATGTGAACCAGGTGTCATAGCATTTTACAAAATGCACTGTTTAGGCAGTCATACTGAGACAAAAAAAAACTCAGATGAGGTACTGATTACCTCCAAAAACGTATAAGGGAATATTTAAAAAGAGTTTGTTAGTTTATGTTGGTCGGATTTATTATCAGAGTGAGAGATTTCACAAATCACGTATGAAAACTGTTCCCTTTGCTTGATTTTGCTCGTGCAAAGATTTAACAGAGGAGAATCACTGCTGGATGAGACTATGCATTTTTTTCAATTGATCTGATAGATCTGAGCGCACAGGCCAGTGGTATGGACTTCCAAACCTGAGTGCAATAGAGGAAATCAGAGCACAGCTTCAATAAAAACCATGTCGGTAGCCAAATGTCATGCACCTGGTCCCATTCTGAAATTAATTTCTGTCACGGATTCAAGCACATTATTTGTAATTACTGTAAGAAAACCATATCCTTGGTCTTGGTTTGAAAGCCAACAACATTGTTTATCCATCCTAGCTAACGACACTCCCGTCAAAGACAGCATTTTCAGATTTGGATACAAAAAGAACAACAGACAAGGATTGGATGGATTAATAATGAATACATAATTACTACACAATTTATTAATGTGTTTGCGGGGGGGGGGGAGTGTGGAATGTGGTAGAGACTGAGATCACAGAAGGAACGTGATAGAGACTGAGAACACAGAAGGTAAGAAAGCAGAGACTGAGATCTGAGCAGGGAAGCGGTTCGAGATACAGAGAGGGGTTAGAGAATGAAATACGAGAAAGGGGTTAGAGACTGAGATCACAGAAGGAACATGGTAGAGACTGAGATCTCCGAAAGAAAGTGATTAGCGACTCAGAATAGAGAAAGAAGAGGAGTGAGCGACTGATATCACAGAAGGGAAGGAGTTAGACTTAGATCAGAAAAAGAAAGGGGTTAAAGACTAAGATCACCAAAGGAATGTGCTTGAGACTGAGATCAAAGAAGGAAAGGGAGTAGGGACTGCGATCAAAGAAAGAAGGGAAGATGTTAGAGACAGAGATCACAGAAGGGATGGAGATAGAGATTGCAATCACAGAGGGGGAGGGGGTAGAAACATACAGTAGATCATAAAAGGTAAGGGAGTAAAGACTGACAGTGAACATAGAGAATATATACCTAGATTGTGTGAGAGCAGCAAAGGAGCAGCGGTGGAAAGATTAGAGATGCGAAAAATATTTAAAAAGGGACGAGAAAGACAGTTTTATAACAGAAAGGCAAGCAGAGTCATTCTCTATTATGCCAATCATCAGTGTAGTCTAACAGATTACCACCATCCAAGCCTCCACATACATAGTCTTTGAACACTGTGGGTAATACTAAACCTGTGACTGCCAAGAGTGATACACTAAGTCTCTACAGAGGAATGAAACAGACCAGATATTCGCAGGCCTTTTTCAAAACAAATTTTCTCTAACAAATCCAATCACTATGAGTTATGTCAGTCCGTCAAGGAAAACCCCACACGTGCAAGGATGTCCTGGTAGACACTGACATGCACAAACCCGCACCCACACACCGAATTTAATTTAATCCATAATACGCTGGGGTGTTTCTCCTGCCTGGAGTGGGTGGGGAGAGCACGTAAAAACGTCGGACAGCATCGTGTTTGTTTTTCCATCTCGGGTGAGGCGACTGAGTGTTATTAAAAACTAAAGAGCAATATCAGACGTGCGAGTCATCCTTCACATGGAAGGGACCGGTCTGTCTGGCTGCTTCATGAATCCTGATTAGGTTTGTGCCACTGCAGCTCGACTAACTGATGTAAACAGTTCTACTAGAAGGAAGAAATGAAAAGCAATCTTAGCCGGACGACCGAATTCTTCCGCTGCTGTGTGGTTCGCGCCATACAACCAGCTTCAGTCTGGAACTGCCATCATTAAAGTCCTGCACACTGACCTCAAAATGAGGGGTGTTGCAAAAATGTCAGTGTTATCATCATCTCCAACTGATCAGAGCATCAGAGCCGGTGACAACATTTCTATACAGTGCTTTACACTTGTGTGTTCTTGCTTTTGCCCATTAGCGGCACTAATCAGAGGAGTTAGGAGAAGAAACTAACATCCGTGGGCATGGTGTAGTGTTTGGCACGATCAATGACTTTGGGAAGCCTGGTGCCTCCAGCGTTGTATTAGCACTCAGAAAAGCCAAGAATGTTTGGTGTAATAATCCTGGGCTTAGAGATCTGAGCTATAAAATATGCACCGAACTGCTAGCAAAATGCCATAAATGTTTCTGTGTGGCCAAGTATTGACATTGAACATTGCCATCCATGAACCCCAACAGCTCGTCTGAACAATTCTGGCAGATTGTTCAGAAACATGCACACCAGTAGCCCGCTGGAGGTCATTTTGTAGGGCTCTGGCAGTGCTCCTCCTGTTCCTCCTCGCACAAAGGAGCAGATACCGGTCCTGCTGCTGGGTTGATGCCCTTCTACGGCCCTGTACAGCTCTCCTCGTGCAACGGCCCGTCTCCTGGTATCTCCTCCATGCTCTTGAGACTGTACTTGGAGACACACCAAACTTTCTTGCGATGGCACGTATGGACGTGCCATCCTGGAGAAGCTGGACTACCTGTGCAACCTGAATGGGCTGCAGGTATCACATCATTCTACCAGTAGTGACAAGGACACTAGCAAAATGCAAAACTAGAAAGGAATCAGTCAGGAAGGATAAGGAGAGAGCAATTGTCTGTGGCCACCACCTGCAAAACTATTCCCTTTTTGGGGGTAGTCTTGCTGTTGCCTCTTTGGTGTACCTGTTGTCACTTTCATTTGTACCAAAACAGGTGACATTGATTCAAAATCGCTTATGCTTCCTAATTGGACAGATAGATATCCCTGAAGTTTAATTGACTTGGTGTTATACTGTGATGATTACGTGTTCCCTTAATTTTTTTGAGCAGTGTATATAAGAAAAATATGTTGATGACTTTTTCACTTTGACATTACAAAATATGATTGATCTACACCATATACAAATTTAGTGATGACAAAACAAAATCACATTTACATCAGTAAAAATTGAAATTTGTAACGCAATGTGAAAAAGTCCAAGGGGGTGAATACATTTGCAATCTACAGTATCTTTAATACAAAATGCTAGCATCACGCTAACTGAGGTTTTTCCTAGAAACACTAATTGCCTGAGGGGTAAGAAGAAAGATTAAAGTAGACCTTTGCTGTCTAGGCTTCAATTCATCATTGTGTGATGCCCTGAAAATCATTATACTACATGCTCTTTGACTCTCTCACATAACCACTCACTCAGTCCATCCCACATGTAATTACCTGCTCAAAACTGGGTGAGTGTTCACATGCGTGTGTCTGCAGCTAAGTGTGTGTGTGTGTGTTAATGGATTCTGCAGTGTGCAGTGCCTGGAAGCCATAACAGCCTACCCCATGTTCCCATTGCTGGTTAAAAGTTATCAATGGAGTCCCTTAATGGCAGTGCAGGTCCCGGACAATTTTCATTAAGCCTTCAATTAAACCATCCACTGACATGTCCCCGGGGACACCAGGGAGATACAGAAGACTCAGGTGGTCACTGACGCATTTCTATTTAACACACCTTTCCGAACCGAACCTCCCCTGTGAATCACTTTATTGTTTGTTTCCAGACGAACTGTGTTCTGTACATCTCTACTCAAATATATTCCAGTCAGTTGCAGTTCGAGCAGTGTTGATTTTCTTTTCTAGACCTTTGACATACGTTTTTAGCATGGAATACCGATAGCTGTGCTGGATGGCCTGATAATGAGCGAAGGAATGTCCTCTATTGAAAGTTATCAGAGGTGAGTCACCATCACCAGGTAACAGCTAATACAGACTCCTGTAACACGGCCAGAGGAAGATTACACCAAGAAAGACTGACTGACCCAGGAACACTTTTCTATTCTAAATTATATGTGGGAGAGACAAACAGAACAAAGAAGAGAGAAACAGACTAACAGATGAATGGCTAGATAAATGGATGGAGGGACAGAAGAATGGAGAGGGAGGGAAGACAGTTATCAGTCCCAAATATGCACGCAGGAATCTGACCAATCACAACCCTGCTTACTGTCATTTATAAAACTGTGGACAGAGCAGAAAACTGGAAAGATATCACAGTTTAAAGGAACATACATTTCTTCAGAAAGAATGTGTGATCAAAAAAAGTCCAGTTCTCTTTAATAAAATATAACTCTTAATTAGAATCCAAGCTCTGTGAAAGATGTCAGCACTTCTTTATTACTGCTTAAGGACTAGATGGGGGCTTCTCATTCTTTGGATGCTCTTGTTCTTGCTCTCTATCACACATTGTACACACACAGAAAATATGTGCAGAGTAAATTACAGGGTCTAGGGAAGTTAAAAAGGCCATGTTGTTCCGCTGCTAGAAAAATGTCTTTGGACTGAGAGCGGTAACGTCCACCTGGAAGATGGGGTCTTCTTTGCCTTCCGAACCAAGGGCTACGGTTGGAGAGTTTCAGAACTTGGTTACATCTTGGTTAGAATCCAATCTCCAAATGGATTCCACCTTCAAGCCAGTAGCAAAATTGTAAAGCCTTCTTCGAGAGCAATCAGCAAATGTCAGCCTCTTGAGATTTAAACGGCACTGGCACTTGGAATGGAGCAAGTTGCTATGATCAGATTAAATGAAAATACAGCTCTTTGGCTACTTACAACATCTGTGTGTTTGGAGTTGAAAGACTGATGAGTATGAAAGAAGTGATGATTCTATGAGATAGCAATCAACCACATCTCTGTATACTTCCTATTCACATCACCTCACTTCCTGTGTACAGCGCTAATTTAATTCCTGTTTACCTGACAATTAGAGAAAACAAGCTTGTTGTTTCAACCAAGAATACACTTTCAGTCTTCCTGTAAAAAGGACACAAATCCAGGCATGCTAAACACAGGGTCACACACACATGCATGACCGTGTTATCTAAGTGTGCTTCAGGTAGCGATGGCAACCGAAGCTTTCTGGAGATTAACGGTGCAGCAAGAGTGTCGTAGTATACAGCATATAAAACAAATTATGTGAACAAAAAGTGCTGTATCACTTTGAAACGAGCAACAGCGTGTTCTATCAAATCAGTAGTGCTCCATTTCAATGTTCCCATCTAAAGCTGCAGGAGTGGTGCTGCACTGTCAACATGCCCAAGTGTGAAAATCTGGGTCTTCGATAGCAAAACAACCCAAAGATTCTTCTGGAACATCCACACTGTCACCCACAGAAGCTAGAGCTACTCAAGTATGGCTAGGCTATATATAGCCTGATATCTGCCGGCCACCCACGCAGGGGGCTCACACCTACTCTGTAGCAGGGGGAGTTGACGTCGTACAAAAGTTATTTTGCTAGCGCAGTTCGGGGGCTGACGTTATAAAAATGTTATATGGCTAGCGTAGCTCGGGAGCTGACGTTGTATAAACGCTGTTTGGCTAGAGTAACTCCGGAGAGCTTTCGAAAACTCATTGAGGGATGGAGGAAGGAAAGGAGGAAGAAGACCTTTTATGGTTTACCGGAAAATATATTTACTTCACTCTCTCTTTTCTGCTGTCGTCGCTCTTTTTCACATCTCTCTCCTCCTACTCTCTTATTTTTCTCTTTTACTCCCCCTCTCCTCAATCCCCCTACACTCTCCCCCGATCTTTCTCTCCATCTCTCCCTCTATCCACTTGATTTTCCAGCTATAAATGTATAAGCCAACACAAGACGAGCTCCTCATGCACTGACTGTTGCCACGGCAACAACACAATGGACCTTATAAAGCTAATAAGTAGAGAGCAGGGGAGGAGAGTAGAGGAAAAAAACATGAAAATGGGTGCGCATCTATTCCTGTAGGTGGACCTGGGGGCTGTTTGCAGATATGGGGATACTGGATAAAGAGGATGAGGAGAAGGAGGAGAAGGAAAGGAAGAGAGGAGAGAGAGGGGTAAAAAGAGTTTCTCCTTTTTTGGTGTCAAAGTGTGACGTATCAGTCCCGATGTAGTAGCCATGTTTGCTGGGGTCTGTAGGTAGTGGTTGTCTCCACACAGGTACCTGTGTCACCTAGAACGTAACCATGGACATGACCATGCAGTTCAGTCCTTTCCTTCCTTCCTCTCTTTTAATCTCCTCCCCCCTGGGTGAGTGATGGAGGAGAAAATAGACACACTGAAGACTGTCAATGCCACATCACTCAGCAACCATCACCATGACCTCCAGAAACAACGTGATGTTGGCCCTCAGCGCCACGGGACGACCAGCTCAATTACACATCCGGCGACTGAAAGGGACAGGATATGATGCACAGGAAGCAGAAAGCCACATCACAGGCTAGACATCTTAGCCCATCCATAAGAGGTGGGGCTCTCAGGTGTCGGTGTACGTATAAACAAGTGTGTGTGTGTGTGTGTGTAGTGTGCAAGAATCTGAGAGAGTTCACACATACTCTCTCAACCGGACATAGGACACAAATTAAATCTAGGACTGCAAAAAGTCAAGCTCAGTGTTCTCCAAGACACGGCTGAATACGTGTATGCAAGATCAGCCCTAAGAGTCTAGGATTAAGAAGCAATGCACTAGCTGTATGCGTACAAGAGATCTGACATGATTGGACAGGTAAAAGCAATATCATGACCACCAGCTGGTCAGGCTGGATGTGGTAATATATTCCTAACATGTTTCCATTAACTCTCTGATCTATGAGAACATCCAGAAGTGCCTAGGGGCCAGAGTTCGGTGTGACTTTTGGGTGACAACCGTGTACAAATGTCATGAATGGAGTTGACCTTCTCTCTCCTCCTCCAAATGTCATGAATGGAGTTGACCTTCTCCCTCCTTCTCTCATTCTACGTCTGGGTCCCTGGGTACCTGTTTGGGGGCAGTCGTCGGTGGAGCCGGCCGAGTCCTGGTTAGGGCTGACCGGTGGGCTGGCAGGGGGGCTGGTGCTGAAGCTGGCGTAGCCCAGGGACGAGCTCACTTCGGACGGATCGCAGCTGTGGTTTACTGGCCTCTGGTTCTGGACATCCAGGAGGGAGGAGAGAGAGGTCCGCTGTTTGGGCTTGAGGAAGAGATAAAAACAGACGATATTAACAGATGTGGGTTTGCGTTGTAATCGTGAGTGTGTGTAAGCAACTTAGGGACTATTTTGGTTGGGTTGTGCAATTAAACTGAGCATGGCTGAGAATTCCAAAGGGTTTTATCTTCCACAGGGAGAGACGAATGCACCCTCAGAGCACGGCACGGCCAGGCCTCTGGTAAAACAACACAGGAAGTGTTATGTAAGGATCCACTTCCTCTTACATCATCACACGTTCTGGACCCATGAAACGCTCATTAGCCTGTGTGTGTGTGTGTGTGTGTGTGTGTGTTCCATTGACCTCGACTGTTCCTTGAAGGATCTCAGTGGGTGATGACTTCATAATGACTGTATAACACATACTATTACAAACACTTTGTAATTTAGTGAGAGACATACTGTAGTGAGAGACATACTTTAGAGACAGACACACACTGTACCTAACAGACCATTTACAGACAGAACCAATCCACTGGCAATTTTTTCTATAGTGGGCCCAGCTAAGTGTCCATCACTTCACAAATATGTAGGCTAATTTAATTTTAAGAAAGTAATATTTTAATGAACAAGTCAAGTCAGCCTTAAACTAGGTAACAACTATCATGCTACGGTCGTAGGTGTATATCATACAAGAAATGTATGCTAAACCAGCCAACTGAAATTTCCTCAAACAAGCTTTTTTACAAGACCTTCACCTAAGTGAACTTGACTGCATTTCAGCTATACCAGAAGATGAGCTAGCAAATATTTGTTTTGTGTTTTCACTTCCATTGCTGACCCTAACTGAAAGTTTTCATCCCACTGTTAAACAAATTGGTCCAAAATAAAGATTGCATTTCCATGTTGGTCTAAAACAATTTCAGTATCCCCATGGTCCAATGTTAACGGTAGATAGATGGAGAGAGAGAGAAGAATGGAAAGGTGGAGAGATGGAGAGATGAGTACAGAACACAGTGAAGTTGAAGTAAAAAGAAAATGCTGTCCCACTCATCCAAAAAGACAAACTGTAGCTGTAACGTTCTAGCAGTTGGCCGACAGGGAATAGTTTCACTTGAAGCCCACAGGGAAGCCCACAGGGAATCAAAAGTAAGATGGGCAGGTAGCATGGGAATACACAGGGAGAAGGTAAGAGAACATACACTGAACGACAACGTAAATGTAACACGCAACAATTCCAAAGATGTTAGGGGATTACAGTTCATACATGAAAATCAGTCAATTGAAAAACATTTACTACATGGTTATCTATGAATTTCACATGACATGAAAACACAGATATGTGACTAAACAGGTAAGGGTGTGAATCAGAGAACCAGTCATTATCTGGGGTGACCAGCATTTGCCTCATGCAGCATTTTACATCTCCTTTGCAGATTATTGGTCGGTCTGTTAATTGTGGCCGGGCAAATGTTGTCCCGCCACTCTTCAACGGCTGTGTGACGTTTGAAGATATTGGCGGAAACTGGAACATGCTGTTATACATATCAATCCAGAGCATCTTAAACATGCTTACTGGACGTCATATCTGGTGAGTACGTTATAGAAGAACTGGGACATTTTGAGCTTCGAGGAACATTGGGACATAATCACGCTGAAACCTGGCACCAGTTCCAGGAGTCATTTTGGTGACATCAAAATGAGGTGTTCAGTACAAAACAATGTCAACCGCGATTAGATAATCTCTAACCAATCCAATATTAAAGCACATTACTACATTTCGAAATGTTGCTTTATCCACAGGGATTCTGGACGTGACCCAACCCATTGGTTTCTGGAAGCAATCAGATACAAGCCATATGTTTTTGGAAACAACCATCGTTTCGTCTGTCTTTTTTTTTTTTTTACTGGGAAACCTGTTCTGATCCAGACACCTTGCAGAGACGAAACTAGCATCCATGGGTGTGAGGCTCATGTTTGGCCAGCAAGAATTTACTCCCTATCTCTCCATGTCTAACACCCTCTCTCTCCCCCTCCTCTCCACCCTCTCCCTTTCACAGTTGGCGCTCTCATCTGTTTCTCCTCTTTCCCTTTTACTATCAGCCCTCTCCTCTTCCGCTGTCCTTCTCCCCTCACCCCCCACCCAGCGGATCCATTAAGAGCTCAGAAACACCTCTCAAAGTCTCTTAGTGTTGACAATGCAAGCGGTCTGCAGGCTAATGAACATGTCACGGCTGCCGATGGGACGGTTAATACACACGTCACGCTTGTGCGGAAACACACACACAGGCACTCTTAGCTTTTTCTACCCTGTCTGACACACGGGACAAGGTGCGATTTCACAGCAATTTACAATTCATTAGCATTCCATGTGTATGTATGTGTCTCAGTGTGTGTGTGTGTGTGTGTGTGTGTGTGTGTGTGTGCATGCGTCCATGCTTGCCGGTAGCGGACATGAGTGCTGTAGCTCTGTGCCAAAACACTGTTACTCACTAACATAACCAAAGCACACCTGTTAAAACTGCAATCGTTAATGCAGCGAAGCCTGATTATCTTTTAATTCTTTGGGTACAGGTGTCCATTGTCACACTGCAAAAGTTAGCTTCTTAACAAGCTCTTTGCAGCAGCCGAGTCTACGAACCACAATGGAGTACGGCACTTTCTCTAATTCACCTGGCAGATGGATGTACCTGGCCTGATTTCTCCGATTATGATTGTCAAAATCAGTACCTAATTTATTTGCCTTTGGTGCCCTGCTGTTGATGACACATTACTTTTACTAGGCAAATGGTGTGTGTAAGGAATTGCTTGCTAATTTATAGTCAACCATTATCCTAAATGAGCCTAGTGCACATTGGGAGAATCACGGGTAAAAGCATGGAGTTGGAACCGTTAAAACAGTTCGAAACAATGGCTGGAGAAGAAAGAGAATCTCCACTGATTATTGGAAGCAAATGGGTTTATGTTAATATCATGTCCATCATTGCCATTTCCACATACTTGTTTTTGTAATGTTGTATTAGTATACAAAAAAACAAAAATATTTAAACGAGTCCAATGATTCTACAGTCCTGTCGGGATATTTAGCCTGGTCCAGTCTCTGTAACTGCTGGAGTTCGCGTTACAGTGTAGCCTGGTCCAGTCTCTGTAACTGCTGGAGTTACCGTTACAGTGTAGCCTGGTCCAGTCTCTGTAACTGCAGAAGTTAGCATTAGTGTGTTAACCTGCAGCAAAAGCACAGTCAAATCTAGTGTCTGTGGCACCCTATGGGTTGTGAAATCAAAACACACATGACATTGTTATGAACGCATTATGTTATCAAGCTGTATGGTTGTTCCACCTAACTCTTGTAATGAAATGCATTAACTATAAAGATTCAGTCTGGGACTTTTGCAATTAACAAGACTTTTTAATCCTCCCATTTTGGGCTGGATGTGTAATATGTTGTTTATTTGACCATAATATATAAGCAGAAATACTATCACACCTCAGTTAGCCAAGACGATCCATGTTTGAAAGCGATTGGTTTTGATGACAAAGGGCGCAAATCGACACATACATGACACAGTAGACAATGTTCAGGGACTCTTTTTGTCTCGAAAGAGCCACTTTTACAACCAGGAGCCAAAAATCACACATTGCATCTTTAAGTAACTCTGGAAAAGAGTCTGCTAAATGACTAGAATCTACAAATGTAAAAACGTATCCTTCACAACATTATGAGGTTATCTAAAACCGCGTCTACAACAGTCAGTCTTAGACGGTAGAAGGCAGTAAGTCTTAGCTCCAGTGTTCGGCTCTGTGGAAGTGAAGGGACACTGGGCTAAGGCAGGGCTGTCTGCTGATTGGCTGAGAGAGAGGTGACATGGGTAATAACAGGTCAAAGGCGTTCCCCATCGGCTCGTTAAGATAAGTACCTGGGAGAAGGTCATTCCTCTGTGCTCTCTCGGTCTCCCTCCCCTTAACAATGCATACCTGACTAAGTGCCCTTGCACCGTCCTGGTAAAGTCGTCCAGAGAGTTCACCAGGGTACAATAGGCACATCACTCAAAGACATTAAGGAGGAAAATGGTGAGTGTAATGAATGAGTCGGAGAGAAGGGTCGCAGGTTCCAGACGCGGAGCGTTGGTGGGGTTTATTTGGCAGCTGACAATTCCAAGCGAGGGCCAGGCAGAAAGCAGTGTCCAACAGGCAGGCAAGGGGTCAAAACTGGAACGTCAAAAATCAAGAGGCAAACAAGACAAAATCACAAGGCTAAAGCAAAGTCGTCAAATATCAAAGCTAAGGTCCAAACACTGAATATCTAAATGCTAGGGATACCAAGTAGTACACTAAACAAAAAGGCTCAGTATGTTGGCGAAAAGTCAATCAGTACCTCACAATGGGCTACAAAGCAGAACGGAACTAATATAGGCATAATGGAGCACAGGAGAACCGAAAACACAGGTGAAACTCATTCTACTAATACAGGGGAAAGGCTACATTCAAAAACAAAACAGAAAATACGGTTACACAACGAAATTCCAAAACAGTAAAACCTCATTAAGAAAACAAAGGATCTAAGCATACAAAACCCAAAACATAAGAATGATAATAGACAAATAACAAGAACAACCCCAGATGTCACAGTGAGGAGAGCCTACAATACTCTAGAGTCCTGATCACTGGGCCTCTTTCATGATATGGAGCTCTGCCACTCACACCATTGTATTCAACTCCCTAAACTCGAGGAACTACATCAATTATCAATTATTTTATCCCCCAGGCCATAGCCATTAAGCAGGGAATAAAATGAACACCCGCCACCCTTCAAACGCGGGTACATTCATCTAATGACAAAATAATTACATAATAAATACGTAACAACATAGGAGCTGATCGCAAGGCTATATTAACTCACTGATAAGTGCGTAAGAGAAAATGAACGAGCGAAGGACAAGATGCTCCCTCACAGTTTCCCTGCACACTGTCTATTTAATTACAGAAACCATTTCTCGGGAAGTTTTAAATGAATTCGATTTTTTTTTATGTCATGACACCTAGAAGCTGATTAACAAGACAAATAAATCAAATGTCAACCTGGGTCCGGTAGGCGTGTGTGTCTGAGTCTGTGTGAGAGTGAGAGAGGGAGAGAGTGAGATGGGGAGAGAGGAATGGGAGAGGGAAAGGGAGAGAATGATGATATGTGTGTGTGAGATGAAGATGTCGGGTGATGTGTGTGTATGTGACTGAGAATGTGTCTGTGTGTGAGAGAGGGAGTCGGATGAGTGATAGGGGTGTGTTAGAAAGGGAGAGTATGTGTCAAGTTATCAGAAAACTAAAGGATGTTGTTTTTTTTTAGTGTTTTCCCATTTACTGGCACAATGACTTGTATGTCATTATGATGTAATGCTGTCAAATCACAGGTAGCTTGGTTCTCATTTGTTAGCATTAGCCTACTCTGTATAACAGTAGAAGGTAAAATTCCCTGTGTTATAGTGAGGAGTATCCGGGATATTGGTTATTACCTGTCAGAAATGGCAATGGGTGTCCAAGGGAGAAGGCTAACAGAATGCTAATGGAACTAGGTATAATGACCATAGCTGTGTTTTCATTAGCGAAATGCTTTTTGTGACAAAATACCCTGAAAATGAGCACATTTCTGTTCTTAAGGGTGCTCATGCATTTTCTGAGATTCTTGCCCCTAATTCTCAAAAGGTATTCACTCCCTTTGGCTTATTTTCAAACCAAAATGGATTTCCTTAGGGGATTTTGTCACTGAACAAGTTATTTACAAATGGAAAACAAAAAATAATTGCCATTTCATGTTGTAAAACAACACAAAATGTGGAAAAGTGCAAGGGTGGTGAATAATTTTGAGAGCCACTCTATTCCCTGATCATTCCCTGATTGTTGTTCTGTATGTCTTATGTCTATGATCTGATTATTATGTTGTTTGGTCTTCTTGTGTCCTCTTTGTCTGTGTTGTTGATCCCTGTATCCTGCACAAAATAACCAGTCAGGACACTAAAGACATTGACTATCACTGCCTACCTCCCTCGACATCTCCACCTCAATCCCATTAAAGCACTTGGTCTTGTGTTGCCTTTCTGTATTCTTCTCTCTCCTTCACACCCGCCTCCCCAACTCTGGTGCCAAACTAAACAGAGATAATCACTGTTCATTGATCTTGGTGTGTGCGCGCACGCATGTGTGTCTGTGTGTGTGTGTGTGTGTGTGTGTGTGTGTGTGTATATATCTTTGAGCAGCACCGTCAGTAAGTGCAACTTCAGTGGATCACTGATTTATGCCTAGTAGACTACTAACAGATGAACTTTAAATGGCAAAGTGATCAGCACTCTGTGCTTGAACGAAAGAGGAGATTGGAGGCACTCAGACACTGATTGCATCAAATCACACAAACAAGCCGGCCCCTCTGCACACACACCACCAAGTGTTTTCTACACGCGCAAACACACTACGTCTGATCTCCAATACGTACAGGCAGACAGGAGGTAAAACTGTGCATGTATAGGTCTGTGTGTGTGTGTGTGTGTCTATGTAGCTGTGTTATCTCCGCTTCTCTCCACTGCTTCCAATTATACCCAGTGTCGGGCTTGAACATGGTCGGCCAATGGAGCTGAAGAGAGACGGGGAGCGCGACAGGAGATAGGAAACAAACATTTATCTGGGAAATGTCTCAGAGTGGGCATCAAAGGAGAGGATCACACACACACACACGCTCACCAGGTTTCAATACCAGTGATAAGCAGCCCAATGCTACCTGCACATCGCCAGCATATTTGGAGAGAGAAGATCAGAGAACCAGAGAGAGACAGAAAAAGAGAGAGACAAAAAGTTTGTTTGTGTGTGCTAGGGGATGAGGGCTAGGGGATGAGGGCTAGGGGCTGAGGGCTAGGGGCTGAGGGCTAGTGGTCAAGGGCTAGGGGCTGAGGGCTAGGGGATGAGGGCTAGCGGATGAGGGCTAGGGGATGGGGTTAGTGAGAATGAGGGCCATTAGGTTCTGGATGTGACAGGGAAGCAGTTGGTTGGTCATCACATGGTGACAGAGAATAGAGGCCTAAAGATAAAAAAGGCTTGGACTTGATGGGGCAGGAAGGACATGATACTGAGTGAGACCATGTGCATACAGTTTGTATATGTGGTCGCATGTGTGTATGTGTGTTTGTGTGACATCCCAGCTCTGTAACAGACAGGATGGTCTTATCAGTGTGACAGTTAGCCAGTAGAGAGAAAAAACTGCATTATGGAGATCAAGAGCTTCAGTGATCTAACATAGCCAGACGCCTGAGCAGATCCAAAAAAAAAATTTGAACAAAAAAATGACCCCACCGTCTTCACATCATGATATGAGCCGATACCCTTGTCTGACACGGCTATGATCTTCGATGTCAGAGGAGAACTCCCTAGACACTGAACAAAGACTTTTCACTTCACTCTCCTTATGGTGGAGGTTAGGATTTGGGGAGGTTGCTGATCCCGGTTCTGTGGCGCTGATCCCAGTTACCAGTGTTACAGCTTGACTACCCAGGTCTCCGTGTTCCACACAACAGATGAAACAGCCAAAGGGAGCGCTGATATAAAAACAAATGAAGCGTTGACAATTCATTACACACCACGGTATCTAATATGCACACTTCTTATTACCTGATACATATTCAGTTCTTTAATCGTGTACTTCAATCACTTGTTGCCCCCCAATACACACACATACACAAAGCTAGCGCGTGCGCACGCGAGCGTCTGACACAGACAGAATTTATTGGATGTTAATAAGTTAGGGTGAGACTGCTACCAAAAACACCTGCATTCAATTAGCCAGGCCTGCGTGAAGGGTTCATTCACACCACACAGCGCTGCGTGATACTAATGAGGACAATGGAGAATAACATATACAGAGAGAGTGAGAGACAGCGAGATGCAGAAGTAGACACAAACAAAGAGATGCAGGTAGAGATCGATACTGAAAGAGAGAGACAGAGAAACACAACGTTCTGCAGCGCCCAACCTCAACCACCTGGACTTGGCAATCAAATGTCTCCTGTTACCAGATAACCTGTTGCTTTTGTCCCCGGGGAGTGTCTAGAGCAGCACAAAGATCTTCTGCACTGACTCAGTCAGACCAGGGCTGTGACAGTCCACCTCAGGAAAATAAGTCCAGATGCCAGGACAAATGGCATAAATTCTACTTAGAAAGAACAACACCTGCTTCAGTCTAAAGATTAACACCACAGATAACTTCAACTAGGCTGTGCATGATCTCAGGGACAAGGCCTTCGGCGCTGTCAAAAACAACATAATACATAAAGCTTAAAACACTCTTATCGGTGATATAACCCATTCACCTCTATAGTTGTAAGGTCTGAGGTCCAATTACCAACCAAGAATTCACAAAATCACAAACACCCACTTGAGACTAATTATATAGAATTACAAATGTATCCCCATAGTATAATAGAAATCCCCAAAAATGTATATATGTATAGCAGAAGCTAGACAGAATTATTAAAAAAAAGGAGACATAAAATGTATCACCCACCTGAACAAAAGTGATCCTCAGACCTTCCATAATAAAAGACCTTGTGTACAGAGGGTTTAACCTAGAGCTGGTTCTGGGATCTTCTCACTAACACAAACAGACCCCACAAAGCCCCAGGACAGCAGCACAGCAAGACTAAGCCATATCATAAGAAAACAAAAAGAAAACTGCAAGTGTACCTTTCCACTGTGACAGACCAAACACTGATAAAATACTTGACTATGTACAGACCTTACTCCCGAGAGAAAATGGGCCCAAAATGTTGGTGGAAATGGAGCTGCACTTCCTAACCTCTTATTGAATTTATGCCTACATCAGAGTAACCTAATTCCTACAGGTCATACAGACCCATGAAGTATCTTTTAGATGAAATACTGCAATGCACCACAGCTTTTCTCATGACAAGATTTGTCCCCCATTGTCATGAGAAAAGCGCAACTGGTAGAGCACAAACAACACCGTAGACATAAACAATATGTACCTATTAATTAATTTTCCCTTGTAATTCGTACTTTAACTATTAGCACATTATTAGAACACTGTACATAGCCAATAATATAAAATTTGAAATGCCTTTGTCCTTTTGAAGAACGCGCAATTGCATGTTGTTCAAATGGGAAAGACAACACTTTGTCTGCCACAGTGACTTTAGAGGTGACAGGTATTACCACACAGCTCCACTCAACCAAACGCACAAGTCACTTTCAGGGTGTATGTGTGTGCATGGCTCACCTGTGGTCGGATGACTCTCTCAATGCTCTTCAGGGCCGTGTCGGGTGAGGGGGGTGAGCAGTCTGGGGTAGGCCCTGTTGGAGAGGAGCCTGCCGCATGGTTACACAACGGCTCAGTCACTTTCACCTGGGTAGAGAGACCTTGAAATAGAGAGGGTGGGGGGGCGGGGGGGGGGTAATTTAGTCCAATTTTTTTTACCAAGTGATCCAAATGGACAGACAGAATGTAGGTACCCACGGAGAGTGAAAGCTGCAGAGCACTTTCATCCCAGTCGAGCTTCAGCTGTGGCAGCTGCCTTGTGCTTTCATTGGCCAACTTCAAACCGAGCACAACTTTCTCTCTCTCCTAATTGGCTCAAGTCTTAATAAAACACCTGCACGCACTTGTGTGTCTGTGCATGCGTGTCTGTGCATGTGTGTCTGTGGATAGGCATCTGTCTGTATGCGCATGTGCTGTCTGTCTGTCAGCACTGATCAAGCTACATAAAGGAACAGATGATCAAATATTTGTCCAATGAGATGTTGGTACTCAGACAGACATGGGCCGCCCAGTCACTTTTAAAACAGAGGTAACAGAGTTCGGAATATTCACAGGAACACAGGTCAGATCAACATTTCACGAGAACTACATCAAGTTCTAGACTGCGCCGCTAAGGAACAACATCCTCACTGCTCCAAGATAAGCCAGTCACTTTGTCTTGTAAGCTGTCTACCTCTTCCTCTGTTAGTTGGTCTCTCTCCTGGTCTGAATCCTGTTTGGTCTTGCCTCTGGCAGCTCTATCAGGAGGTGAAAGAGAGCATCTTGACGTCTTTTCCACACA